>JAEANM010001358.1:0-28269 GCA_017656035.1 Myanophis thanlyinensis
ATTCCTGAGCCAGCCATGCTGGCTCAGGAATTCTGGGAGTTGAAGTCCATGAGTCATGAAAGAGCCAAGGTTCCCGATCCCTGATATACAGGATTATCCTGTCCCTCTAGTCATGATTCATAAAGCCTAGGGTATAAATACATAACAGAAATAAAAATGGTATTTCGTCCATCATATAATTTGAAATGATATACATGTGGTTGTCCATTGAAACACTGAGCAGATCCAACCTATCTTGCTTCAGCAAGGAGACTGTGTCATGTGACTTCAGCTCACATTCTGGATACTTCTGTCATTCTATTCACCCATTTGCCTCTTAACTGCCAACAGGCTAAATTACAACTTGCCAAGTTGCCAAAGGGCTTCAAATTTAGACCCTTCGCTTGGCTTGTTCCAACTCAGACCAGATTTTGGTAGCGAGCAAAGAGATTTTGATAATCCTCATGAAATGACTACTTCCCCTCATCTCCCTCCAGGCAACAGTCCAGCTCTGGATAAAGGTAGAAATTTGAGATGAAGGTAAATAATTAACAGATGTTTGCTAAAGGAAATTTCTTACATTTAATTTCCTTTGCTGAATTTTGAGATCACAAAAGGAAAAACAACTAAAAAATGGCCAAACATAATTTTATCTCTAAAAGTTAGAATTTGGTAGGAGGCAGCTATACCAGCTGGGAAGGAGTGGAGCTGTACTGCTATTTGCAAAGCATTAGATTAGATAGAAAAGGGTCAGTCGGATATACTACTCAAGTAAAGCACTATTCTAGCAAATAGTGTCTTTTGTCATTAAAAGGATGGCTCTGCTAGATGCACATAATTATTCACATGTTTTTCACACATATATTGCAGAAGTTATGCAGACATGCAGTTTTGGCCATTTTCTAACTGCCTCCCAATTGTGGGGGTGTAAGTAACAAAATACCATCTTGAGAATGACCATGATCAGAACGTATCCTTTGTTTCCTGATTACTATCTTACCAGCAGTCTCCTTGCACACTGAGAAGCAATCCTAGGGAAGAGGAGCTTCCCTAATGTGCAGGAAAGAAACCAAAAAGAAGATGGTCCTTTTGGCACCACCATCATCACCTCCACCCCCAGGAAGCACTACTCCCAAGCATGTCCTGAGAGACTACAGATATTTAGTTGGCACGTTGGCTGCCTAGCTTACCGCAGTGCTTCTGAAAGGCTTGAGGTTTGACCACTTGGCCACAGTGGTTACACACCACCAGGTAGAACTCATCATGAGCTGGGCAATGACCAAAGATAGACATGTCTGAAAGGACAAGAGATGCAAGCCATGAGAGTACACTCAGGGAAGAGGCCCTTGTCACCGTCAATTTTGCAGTCTAAGAAACACTTAAGCAAATCTGTGAGGAAAATGAGATGCCCAGCCTATCTTGAAAGCACAGATTAAGTCAGGGAGAACCTCTGGGTGCAGCTGAGCTACAACTATTAACACCCCACACCACTGCGCTCACTGACGGAAACTGTAAGAATTCAGCAACACCTAGAGAACTACAGATTCTCTCTCTCTTGACTTAAAAGAATAGAGAGTGAGACATGGAGCTGAGAAGAAATTTTTTTTGTCACAATTATTTCATAACACTAGCATTTCTTGGATTCATTGTATAGGTGCAAGATGGTACATTGTTCAGTTATAATCAGTGGTTGTTTTATGTCAAATCAGGCCATTGGTCCAGCTAGCCAAATGTTCTTTGCTGTAACTGGCTAGTCATCTCGCAACAGCAGGAGTTGCAAGAGCTGAATAGCAGAGCCTACACTCTGTTACTTAGCAAAAGGAGTGCTTAGTTCTTAGTGGAAAGGCAACATGATCAGTAGCTTAAAGCAACATTCCCCAACATTCATCAGCCCTCAGTTTTAACTACAATTCTTATCTTATATCCAGATACTACCAGCCAATGATAATGGGACTTGAAAGCAAATGTATGTGGAGGGCATTGGGTTGAAAAAAAGATAGACCTGGACCATCAAAGTAGGCATTCCAAACCGTATGCAATTATTTTATATGTTACTAATATTTAAGCTGATATTTTGACAAGCGGCTATTCAATTTAGAAAACTGCTGCTGAGTGATGTGGCCTCCAGATCTAGTCCAGAGATTGCCTCTCCCTGCACATGTTTTTTTAAAAAAGGTGACCAAACAAATGGCTATCATCTGGCAAAGGGGGTTCAACTCGCATGCTGCCCTATGCTCTGTAACGTTGGCAGCAAGCAGCCCCACCTCCTAGCACAGCTGGGGTAGCAGAAATGGAAAACAAAGAGTCACAGACAGGCTAGAAAGCAATGAAAAGACCTAGGGCAGCAGGGCAGGAAAGAGAGGAAAGCTGCCAAAGAGGAGGGAGGGACAAGGCCCAACTAATTGCAGACTATCCAAGGGCTTGGCTGGTTCAAAAAGTGATTGCAAAAGTCAGACAAAAACACAGCAGAGGTTCATCTGAACATTCTGCCTTGGGTGTCCAGGGTAATTCACATTTCCAGAGGTCTGCTAGAGATGCAGAAGGGGCTGCAAGAAGAATTTGGGGCATGAACAATCTGATCTGAAAAAATCATTTCAGTTCCTGATGTCATTGCTGATGTCCACATTCTTACCTTCTAGTAGGACTTTAATCTGCATCTGTAGCCTTCTCTACTCTTAATAAAGAACAGGACTTCTTTAGAAACATATGTGTACACACACAAACACACACTTCCATAAAATAGAGGAAGCTGTCTGATTTCTTGGCAGAGAGTGCAGGTAGTTGGTGACTCAGGGCCTATTTTTCTAACTACTGATATTAACAGAGACTGGACTTGGATGAGTTGGATTTGATTTTTATCTGTTCTAGCATGGGTTCTAGCATAGTTTTCGTTTAATAGCATTTCTTTGGAATGCACTAGTTAAAATACTGAACTAATAGACAGAGTATGATTGATGTTTGAGGTCAGAAAAGAATAGCCTGGAAACATATTGGGCCCTTCCCTGCAGCCTTGACTCATTTGCATGAGTCATCCGGAGTCTCTATAAAAGTCTATTTAATTTCGTTTTAAGAAATGCTCAAGATTGTATAATATGACTATGAGGGAAATTATGGACAAATGAACTTTAGGCAAAATATGGTGGGAAGTCAGTGTCTTTTGCTTGGGGTTCATGAAACTTCATCATATTAGAAATCATAGAGATGAAACCCTAACAAAAGAGACCTTGAATAAAAAAAAGCACAGCCATAGAATCTGAGTATCTTCAAGACTATATTAATTTCCTAATAAATTGTAGGAGCATTCCTCCTTTTTATCCTAAGATATGGCAAGGTTCATGCCATAGTTAGGAAAAATCCATCACTTTTTAAATGGGCAAAGCATCAACCCTCCCTGAAATATAAGAATATAATCATGGAACAGGATACTTTTACCACTGCTGCCATCCATGAGGTAGCAAAGCAGAAAAAGCCAGTACCGAAGCATTTGCCCAGGATTTGTTCTATGCATTCCAACTCTTCCCTTCCCCACAAATCTTGTGTCATGGAGAAATTAGAGTTGGTTGTCATAATGCAGCAAACCCTATTGTGGCTGTCACTCAAAGTTATGGACATGTTACTGCTCTAGGGGCAAGCAAAACCACAAGTCTTCTGTTTGCAGAATTGAGAAGTCTGTATAAGCTAAGTTAAGGATCACCTGCTGTATGAAAATGCAGTAATTACCATTCCAGACAGTGGAGTATATAATACTTATAGTGATATTCATCTATTTCTTTTTGCAGAGCATTTACAAATCCAGAAGATTTGATTTTGATCTTTGTAGAGCAAAGGTTTCTACAGTGCATGTTTCACCAGAGAGTTTGATGTCTTCTTACCTTCTTTAATGAGGGTCATTGCATCAACCTTCTTTCTCCCATTCCTACTGTTTTCTTCCAGATCGGACACTAGACAAATTTTTAAAAAATTGTTAACAAGAATGGCATCCAGATACTTTGAAATTGATACTTTATACCCCTTAAAGTTCAACTCAAAGCATGCTCAATTAGAATTAGTGCATACTATATAGTAAGGCTTACTAGGGTATGTATGGTTATGCCGGTGGGTTGAATAGGCTTACAACATATTTCAAGACAAATAAGTAGCAAGAGGAACTTCCGTCTCATTTACACATCACACCTTCTCAAACTTGCCATGTAGCATCCTGCAATTACATTATGTCCTAGTACAGTACTGTACTGAAGAGATCCATCTGCAAGCAGATAGCACAATGTCTCTATTACATTTGCGGTTCAATCGGTTTTTTTAAAAAAAAGAATCCTCTCCCCTTCAAAACTATATGGAATTGGTTTCTTGATGAAAATTATTACATTTGTATGCCACCTTGCCTCCAAATGAGCTTGAGCAGACGACTGTGCAAGGGTTGTCTTATTTTTATCTTTGTAACAACCCCATGCAAAAGGTGAGGCTGTTTTGTCCAAGGTCACCCTGAGCTTTACCGAAGATAAGGAGTTAATTTAATAACAGCAATAATCATAGCAGTTCTTAAATTTGACAAGAAAATAAGGGTCCCTAAGAATCACCTCTGCTAATACAGCAGATGTTCTTCAGCTTCTGCGAGCTTATAGTAGTGGACTTGCTGAATCTCAGACTTCACTGCCTGCTGTTTCAGCAGAATTGCTCTGCCAATCTATATAAATCAAGAGGTGTGTGGAAGACAGTGACAAGCATACAGCTCCACCCATGGAGGCTTTGCAAATTATAACAATGTGGCCATAGGATAAGAACATGATTTGATCAAGTCCTGTGGTAAGGTTTCATTTGAAAATTCTTTTCTTTTTCATTTAGCTTTCAAATAGACATCATCCACCTGTATTCAACAAGCACATATGTAAAATGAATATGAATACGAAAGAGATATGCTTGTATCACATGAAACAATAATATGTGCATCTGATCTATGTACTTTTTAGGATCAATTATCTATATTCTCCTAGCAGTCAAACCAAGCTTCAAAAAATAGATGCCTTAAGACGTACTTCAAAATGGAATCCCCAAATTTCAAGTTAAATAAATGCTGCTGGATTTTAGCTCATGGAATCAAAATTTTGCTGATGCTAAATTACAGTGGTGTCATGTTGTAAACCAGAATATTCTGGTTTCATTACAGTGGAAACATTTTCTTAAGCCACTGTGCATGTACATTGCCCTAATATTGTGGTCTCATATCAAGTCTCCATGCATACATGAGGAATCAAATAAATGAATTTAGAATTAATCGTTCTTCTACTAGTTTCCACCCAGGAATCTTTTTGCACTATAAGACGGTCACGAAATGCCCACAAGTGTCTAGCGATGCAGGTCAAAATCAGAGGTGACTTCAAATTAGCATTGTGAATGTGTCCCAGAGATGGTCATCAGGACCAGACTCCTGACGTTAAACAAGATCTAATGCTCTGTATGTAATAGATTTCACTCCACCTGGTGCATTCACAAAAAAAAAGATGTACCTTGTTAAAATGCATTGATCGCTTCAGCATCAAAATGGAAGAAGAAAATTCAAAATAGTTATTTTTTTTTTTAAATCCACCGGATTAGGGCAAAAGGTGGATGATAAATAAGTATTAACACTTTGATACAGAGCTGTAAGCCGAAGAGAATTTGTAATTTGCTTCTAAATCCCTGAAAATACAGGAGCCATTATACCAACTCTCTGCTAGATCTGGAAGTAGATCAGGAATTAAAGGAAGGCACTAACTCTATCAAGATAAGGGTGGGGGAAGGGAGAACCTCAACAATATAAAAAGCATCACCAGGGACAGCTCCGCAGACTCTCACCGCCCCTTCTGGAGTCTGCTGTCAGGTTGCAGTTGAGAAAGTCAAAGAGACTAAAGCAATGCTCCCAAAGGATTCCAAGGACAAAAATCACCAGAAGGCCAAGACATCCACCCACCACGTTAATATACTTCCAACCTGCCTCTTTGACAAGGGAGGGCAAGCAGAGCAAAAGACACAACAGAACGAAGGAGGAGGAACGCGGAGACACTGAATCAGGACATCAGAGATCAGGTTGGTAAGAAAGGCAAAGGCAAGGAAATTCTAGTGGGAGATAATTGGATGGCCAAGTCAACAGAGCAAAAGAAGCTTGCTGTAAAGAAGACAGAAGGAAGTTGCAAGGAATGAGAAACAGATGGGTGGGCGGGGACCAGTTTCAGTGTCCAAGGCACAGATCTGAATAAAATGGAATAACTTGAAGAGGAGGAAATCCAGAGAAGCATACAGCTGGAGATAAAGCCAACACAGATTTCTGAAAACACTTTAAAACAGGGGTGTCAAACTCAAGGCCCGGGGCCCAAATCTGGCCTGTGGGGTACTGAGATCTGGCCCGCGGGGCTGCCTTGGAAACAGTGAAGGACCATCCTCCTGAGCTCCGTTTTCACTGGCAGAGGGTTGCAGGAGGCCATGACAGACAGAAACAGAGCTTGGGAACCCATTTTCGCTGGCAGAAGCACTGTGCACCACCGCAAGCACCCCCGCCACGAGTGATGTTGAGCTGGCCACGCCCATCCTGGCCACACCCACCCCAGTCCCCGGAGGTCAAACGCAACCCTGATGCGGCCCTCAATGAAATTGAGTTTGACACTCCTGCTTTAAAAGAACTGGTTGAGAAGCAGCTATACCGGGGATTTAAAAGAATAAAAATCAATGCAAATATTAGCTGGCTGAATTGAAAGGACCAACGTGAACCTTAGTCTAGAGGGGAAAAAAATCAAGCAGCAAGTCTAGAGTGACCCAGGTGAGAATTCAACAACAGCAAGGTATTTTGTGCCACAGAGGTAAAGCATGGGATGCTATTCTGTAGGAGAAAGTACAAAAAGTGATCGTAAACCGCCCCGAGTCCTTCGGGAGAGGGGGCGGTATATAAATCGAATAAATAAATAAATAAATAAGTAAAAGAATCAGAGGAAAAAATTGTCAAACGAACCGGGGAAAATTAAAGCAGGGCTCAAAGATCCTAGTGGGAATTTACATAGGCTGTTTCATAGGTAACTGTGAACTCAAAAAACAGTAAAGATCAAAAGTCGGGGGGGGGGGAATCCTGTGAATAGAGCATAACTAACTACAGTACCCGCATGTCAGACTGGATCAAAGCAAAGGACAGAACCACCTAACACTGTGGTGTGTGTGTGTGAAAACCACGGGGAACAAAGATCGACACCAAGATGATCACAGTACGTCCTCCAATTACATCAGGCTCGACAGAGGAATCCATTCTAGGAATTCGGGAGATCTCGGGAAACCTGGTTTTGCAAAAAGAAGCATTCATCAAGCAAGAAGTTCCACGGCGCTAGGACCCGGCGGCTCCTTTGTTTAGGGCGGGCGAAGGGAGGGAGGGAGAGAAGGAGGGAGGAAGCTCGTCGTCGACGGCGGCGGCAGCAGCAGAAACGGCGACTGGGAAGTGTCCCCCTGCTTCCCCCCCGCCGCTCCTCGCCGCCTAAAGGTTAATGAGCGGGATAGGCGCGCTCACCTGTCTCGGTAGTAGGCGGCCCAACTCTCTCCACCCAAGCACTCCAGCTCTGCCCCGCGAAGTCATCGAGATTCGGCAGCCGCCGATCCACAGCAGCCATTGCTACTGCTGCTACTACCGCCGCGCGTCCACGCACCGCCATCACCGCACGAGAACGCGCAGCCCTCCCCGCCGGCGGCGGCATTTTGCGCATGTGCGCCCTTCTCCTTGCACCACGGGAAACGTAGTTCCCAAGCTCATGGCGGCTTTCCTCTGCGCATGCCAAGAAAGGGGACTAAAAAAACGAGTGGGACATGTTCGTTCGTCTTTTCCACGGTTGTGCGTCCCCGCACTCGGGCCTGTAATTTAAGCAATTCCCATCTTTGGGAAGAAAAGATCCTAAGTTTATGGTTTTTCCATCCGTGCAGTAGGAATCTTATTCTGAGAAATAAGCACATGACTTAGGCTTGATCTATATGACAGCTAGGATTTCGAGATAGTAATCTCCTGTCCGGGGAGGAAAGAAACACGTTTCACCCATTTGTCTGTCCCGACTGGAGCTGGTTTGAAGGAGAGAGAAAACCCATTTTTTCAGAATAGGATACATTTTTTTCCTCCTGATATAGCATGACAATCTACTGGTCATTTTTATTGTTCTGTGTGACACCTTTTCTAGCACAAATGAATCCTTTTTGAGATGGAGCAACTGTTTCCTGCATTCCAAGATTGGATATTATAGATTGTGTACTGTACTGTCAAGAATCCGTTCTTAAATCATACCAGCTATAGATGCGATCGTTTTGTCCTTGCATTCAGCGTTCTACCACAACTCCAATATTTCATTCAGATTAACTCACTATAATTCCAATTTTATGAACATATATATTACAAATATATTCTTTACACTGGATTATTCTGAATCGCTTCTACCATCTTATTACCCATTTCCCCAGACTAGACAGAATATTTAGAAATATTTTAAGGTCCAATTGCGTATGCCTTTTTTATTCTACTCAAATCAAATCAAATTTTATTCATCACATGCACAGTCATACATGGTACGAAATGCAGTGAAATGTGTATGCGACCGTAGGTAGTAGAGCAAGAGAATAGTACAGACAGGGAGTGAGAATAAATTAGGGAGTGATTGAGAGAGGTAGATTATGGGAATACTTTATAGTCCTGGGTTGTGGTTTGGTTTAGGGTCCGTATTGCCTGTGGGAAGTAGCTTCTCCGTAGCCTCTCTGTTGGCTTTCAGGGAGCGGAGGCGCTTTCCTGACCACATCATGGTGAACAATCTGTTGTTGGGGTGGCTGGGGTCCTTCATTATTTTCCTGGCTGTAGTTTGGCATCGGCTGTTGTAGATGGAGTGCAGTTCAGGGAGCTTGGTGTGGATGATGTGCTCTGCTATGCTCACCACCCTCTATAGAACTTGTCTGTCCTGTATGGTGCTGTTCCCGAACCACGTAGTGATGTTGCCCGTCAGGATGCTTTCTACTGTGCAGGAATAGAAGTTCCTGAGCACTTTGGAAAGAGTCTGAAGTCTCTCAGTTGCCTCAGATGGTATAGATGTTGTCGGGCCTTTCTCACCATGGTGTCAATATGCCGGGTCCATGTTAGGTTCTGCGAAATGTAGACGCCTAGGTATTTGAAGCAGTCCACTCTCTCCACTGGGCTTTTGTTGATGATGGGGGTTTGGTATGTTCTTTTCTTCTTTGTGTTGTAGTCCACTATTAGCTCCTTTGTCTTGCTGGCGTTGGAAGAGGAAGTTGCTTTTCTGGCACCAACTCTCCAGGTTCCTAATCTTGTCTAGATAGGCTGTCTCCTTGTTGTCGGAGATCAGGCCTACCACAACGGTGTCGTCAGCAAATTTAATGATGGTGGTGGAATCTGTGGTGGCTGTGCAGTTGTATGTGTATAAGGAGTATAGCAAGGGGCTCAGAACACAGCCCTGGGGGGCTCCAGTATTGAGGGTGAGTGAGGTTGATATATGCCCGCCCATCCTTACAAACTGTGGTCTCCCAGTTAGAAAGTTGGAGATCCACCGACATAGGGATGGGCTGAGGCCCAGGTGTTTCAGATTTCTGGTCAGTGTGGAGGGGATTATGGTGTTGAATGCTGAACTGTAGTCCACAAAGAGCATTTTGACATAGTTTCCTTTTCCAGTGTCCAGATGAGTGAGTGAGGTGTGGAGGAGGTGGGAAATGGTGTCATTTGTTGAGCGGTTATGATGATAAACAAACTGTAGGGGGTCCAATGTGTCCGGTAGTGAGGAAGTGATGAGTATTCTGACTCTGACTACTAAACTATCCACCAAGTTTTTTTGCTGTTCATCTCTGTTCTGGATCCTTTAGGAACAAATTAAATAATACAGGTACTCCTTGTCTTACAACAGTTCATTTAGTGACTATTTGAAGCACTGAAAAAAGTGATTTATGACTGTTTTTCACACTTATAACCATTGCAGCATCCCCATGGTCATATGATCAAAATTCAGATTTTGGCAACTGATTCTTATTTATGATGGATGCAGTGTCCTGTGATGTGATGTGATGTGATGTGATGTGATGTGATGTGATGTGATGTGATGTGATCCCCTTTTGCGACTTTCTGACAAGAAAGTCAATGGGGAAGCCAGATTCACTTAACAACCATGTTACTAACTTAACAGCAGTGATTCTTTGACAACTATGGCAAGAAATGTCATAAAATGGGGCAACATTCATATAACAACTGTCTTGCTTAGCAACAAATTTTGGCTCAATTGTGGTCATAAGTCGAGGACTACCTGAAGTAGTTGTCTGGTAAGAACCAGTTGGTTGTGGTGGTTAAAACATGAGATCCTGAGTTCTAGTCCTGTCTTAGGCACAAATCCAGCTGGATGGCTTTGAGCCAATCATTCTTTCTCATCCTAGGAAGCAGTCAATGGTAAGCTACTTCCAAAATCTTGCCAAGAAAACTGCAGAGATATTTCCAGGCAGCCACCAGGAATCAAGACTAAGCTGACTTGAAGTCACCAAAAGAAGAAGAAAAAAGTTTGACAGAGGTGTAGATAAAATTGTTATATATAAAGAAAGAAAGGACATTCAATCAAAACAACAATTTATGTGCTAAACTAGCTAATCCTAAATTCATGTAACAAAATACTTTCATAATATTTGCTATATTATACAGTAATATTAACAGTTAAATGCAGTACAGATTTCTAAATAGTCCTACAAATGAAAGTTTTTTCAGTAGAGTAGTTTTTCAAATATAGAAGCACTTAAGATTTATGCAACTACTTAATCTCTTAAAACAAAATAAATATGAGAAAGCCTCCTACCCAAAAGAGAGCTGCTTCAGTATATGAAGACAGCTTGAGGAATAAATTGAATTTTGAAGATAATAGAATTATTACCTCCCCCCCACTTCAAAAAATACTTGCTTCTTTTTTGCCACTACCAAGTTAACATTCAATGAGATCTAGAACATATTCTTGAATATAGCTTTCCAAAGCAGTAATTCTAAGCATATTCATCTTACAGTAAGGATAATGAATAATACAATGGGACTTTGAACAAGCAAGCATAAACTAAGGTGCAACAAAGATTTATTCATATAAGAAATCCATTTATTTCTTTATGCTTGGAGACTGAAGGTATCTACAGGAT
Source organism: Myanophis thanlyinensis (assembly GCA_017656035.1). Taxonomy (NCBI): domain Eukaryota; kingdom Metazoa; phylum Chordata; class Lepidosauria; order Squamata; family Homalopsidae; genus Myanophis; species Myanophis thanlyinensis. Next base: position 11,134 of record JAEANM010001358.1, read on the forward strand.
GTATGTACAGTAATTTCACACACATGCAATGTTTCCATTGCAGCAAGTCACTCACGGCACCCGGCAAGCTAAATCAAAATAGGACAGCCAATTACAGTTGCAAGAACTCAAGAGAGGTGGGGAGGACAGAGAAGCAGTGAAGATGACCTCAGATCAAGGCCCTCGTTAGCACTTTCAACCCTAATAAGTTTGCTTTGAAGTAAGTAAGAGTTGTTGGGCATTTAAATGGAACTTATTTTAGTCTCAATTACGTGGGGTTGCAGCCTGAGTGTCTGCCAAGTAAAGCTTGCAAGTGCTGAAATCACTGTTCTTCTTCATCCTGTGTTGTTATGGAAGAGTCTGCTCTTCAGTGAAACAGCCCAACTGGTCTATTCTTGAGAGAGCGCCAGAGCTCAGCTGGTCTGCATCTTCTGTCACGGTGACAGAAGGCTCCCTTGGGCTTGAGAAGAATTGCAAGCTAGGAAGCCCTTGAATCCCTAGAAGCTTTTCTGTTGCTATACAAATGCCCTCCCTCCATTTGTGGATCAATATCTTGTGTGCCAGCCAGCATCCTCCTGTCCAGCCTGTACGGTAAATTCATCCATCACTTTGCTCTTTTCCTAATGAATATTTTCTCCCTTTAAGAGCTGTTGCAAAAGTCTCCAAACAGCAATATTTCTCCTTCAGGATGCCACTCTGCTTGTAGTGAGTTTTAATAACAGGGTTTGTTTCTCTACCTTTGCTCAAAAGAGATCTCCCTTTCTGAAACCCACCCCGCACAACCCTTATTGCAATTCTTGGAGACATATTAACACCAACACATTTTGGATATATTTCTCCTAGGCTATTTTGTACTGTTATGAAATTACTAGAGTCTAAAATAGCAATATTATGAAGAAGGCTTTCTGGCTTCCTTGAGAAAAGGATCATCCTGGAGCTTCATCATCTTGTCTAATTAAAAAATGATAGTTTTATATTTTGCATTATTGTGTTAAATTAGAATTAGAATTCTATTCTGTTAAAAGAATATGTTAAAGATACGGGAATTGCTACAAGCATTCATTTCATTTACCTGCAGTGATGACTGCATTAAAGCTGCAGGCATTATTGGGAGCGACATCACTTGAGAGAGCGGTCCACAATCTTTCCGGTACCAGGAACCAGTTTTGGAAGAAAAATTGTCCTCCATGGACTGGGAACCTAGATCTCACGCATGTGCAGATGAAGCTTTGCTGGGTTGCCTGCTGTTTGCGTGGCTTGGTTCCTAACAGGCCATGAACCAGTACAGGTACTGGATAACTGGTACCAAGTACAGGCCAGAGGTTGGGGATCCCTGTGTTAAGAGATGTCAGTATATGAGAATTCATGACTTGGGAGAGACATGGTAACAAGGTCAGCCAATGAATGGGCATAGCAACTAAGTCAGCCAATGCGGGCTGTTTGCCAACTGAAACAGTATTTGCTGTGTGAGCAACAAGAAACAATTTGGACCCTGGGTGTGGCTTAGCTCTGCAGCTCTGAGTCTCTGCTGAACTGAAACTGAAACTGTTCTCTTCCCTCTGCTTTTGTTTGTTTGTATTTGCTATCACATTAGAAAAACCTGCTTGGGATATTGTATACTTATTTCATGTGTTATATTATATACAAAGAGAAGTTTCTTATATATATAATGGAATCCTGCTGAATCAGTTAATTGTGTGTGCTTTGTGGATGTGATTGCTGCTGCAAACTCTGTAAAGAGATACTTTCCAAGTGTTAGTCAAACATTAGGAAATAACTAACTGTTAAAAGGCAGATTTATAAACAAATCTACATTAGCATCTGTATACAACTTCCATTACTGATGATGAACTGAAAATTCAGAAAGATAAAACATTGGAGTTTGTCAATTCGGGAAGAAAAATATAATTCAGGAATTTGATTTCAGTTTATAAAATGATAATACCATAAATAAATAAATAAAATATGTGGGTATAACTCATATTTATATACTCATATTACTTATCCCCTTACTATTAAACTTAATGGTTAGTGAAATTGGAAACTCATTTTGGATTATAGAAATTTTTCAGACAGAACATAACAAATTTCTATGATTTTTTTTCCCCTTAAAAAAGGTGCAACGAACATGTTTAAAGGAGGATTAAGTAAAAGAATGAAATATATTGAGCAGTAGTATATTGAACAGTAACAGCATGTGTTACTAGGAATAAACTGTCATTTTATGTCCTGTTCATAAGGTTCACTGAAGCCTCTAAACAACCACTTTTGGAAAGGAGCAATTAAACCTCTAGCATTATTCTAGACCAACCTTCTGTTTTGATAGGATAGGATAGAATAGGGGAGGGGAGGGGAGACTTTATTTGGCCAAGTGTGATTATATACACAAGGAATTTGTCTCCGGTGCACAAGTTCTCAGAGTACATGTAATGCAAGAGAGTAACAATCATAATAATGTCCCAAAGCTGCTTTTTCAAGAGGCAATTGTACTTTCTGGTGTTTTTATTTAAGACATTTTGCTTCTCAGCCAAGAAGCTTCTTCGGTTCTGAATGTTTTGCTTCTTGGATGAGAAGCAAAATGTCTTCAAAGGAAAACCAGAATGTCCTGTTGCCTCTTGAAAAAGCAGATTTGGGACCACCATGACCTGGATGACTGAGAATCTCTAGACAATCTTAATAATGATACCAATGAGAGTGGGTAGTAAATGCTGAATATAATACTATAACCATACAACATGGGTGAATATGCTTAGAAATAAGACAATACTGTGAGGATAAGATGTTCAGCAGAGTGATGGCATGAGGGGAAAGAACTGTCCCTGTGTCTAGTTGTTTAGGCATGCAGTGTTCTATAGCAGCATTCTGAGGAGAGAAGTTGAAACAGTTTATATCAGGATGTGAGGAGTCTGTAGATATTTTCTGTTTTTATGTCCTGCTGTGACACTAGCAGGCTTCCCAGCATATTGGAGGGTAACTGAGAGTTCCTGATTAGACTATTCACATCTGCACTCTAAAATAAATTATCTTTGGAGAAAACTTTGGAAATCTCAGTGCAGAATTGTAGTGCCAGGCTTTAAATGAAGCCTGAAAGTTGGCTATATTACCCAGTGTGAATTTGACTTTATCTCAGTAGGTGGCAGTACTTTGCAAACCTCCAGGACTCAAAAGTCAAGCAAGGTTAGACCTTATTGCTGTCTGAATGTCAAAACAGCAGGAATGAGAGGGCTGTAGATGAAAACATCTTGGAAGATGATGGCAAATTCTTTTGTACCATTCCCAAGAAAATGATACAGACAAGTTCATGTAATCATAGGAATCAAGCCTGACCTGAGGTATCTTTCTTCTTTTTAACTTCTCACTTCTTACAGATTTTACCCATTTGTTATAAGATTAAATTCAAATCAATAGGCTTGATCTTTAAAGGCCAACTCAAATGCCCTTAGAAAAAAAAATCAGACTTGGCTGAGTATTATTGCTATTTGGATGATAGATCACCCAGGAAATCCTAGGGCTATGAACTATATTAGAAAGTTTTTATAAAAATCCAGGGGAAAAAAAAGCAATGCTCAACTACTTGCGTGTAGTGGCTAATAAACTACATGGATAGTAGGCATTGGGTTTAAACTGGGATCCAAGTTTTTTCATAATAAACTTTCCCACTTGCTACATAAACTGACCCAGGAACTAGGATTGACTTCTTGGACCTTTCTGATCTTCTGCTGCTGCTAAATGATGGACATCTTTTCTGGAATAGCATCCCTGGAAATGTTTGCCTGCTTCCTATTGCTTTTGCCATGATTTTGGTGAACAATTCTGGATGATGTATTCAAAAAAAGCTTTAGTACTGCTGCTTTTGGCCTGCTTCTAAATACAGTATATATCACTATTTCATTTTGCTAGTTGTCATGACTCTACATTTCTTTAATAAGTATTAGAAATAACATAACATAAATCCAGTTAGTTATGTTAAAAATTCAGGACAACTAGGTGGACAATAGGCATATATTTCTGGATAATTAGGACTGTAAACTGGTCCTAATTTCTGGATAATTAGGACTGTAAACTGAAGAACAGTATAGCATTAAAATGCTTTTTCAAAAATCCAGCTTGTACCTGCCTTTGAAAAACAATAGTTTTGCCTATCCATTCTACAAAAATACATCTTTCCTACCTTTTTGCAATGTTAAAGAAGTGTCATAAATTATAACCAAAATTACGTTCAGAATAAATTGTTTAGGGTTAATTAGAAAAAAAAATGGTAAGTGTGCCATTCGAATTCCTTGTTTCTGATGATAAGAGGACATTTAACTGTTCTCAGGGTAGAAATCAAGAGGAGCTCCCTGTATTGGAGAGCCCTCTTGTGCCTAGGTGCTTGAAATACACAGAACAAGGAATGTGATGGGTAATCAATGCACTGTAGTGAGTTTGGCTCTTCTCTTCCGCCTCTTGCTTACTGCTTACCGAATGTGACTCAGGTAAGATACTGAATCCATTGCCTGTCTTCCCCAGCCCAGTATGCTCCAGATATGGTGTGAATATATACTCCCAATATTTTAAATACCACAAGGGTAATGTATATGGTCTGCCAAAACGAAAAAATTGAGAAACATAAATGTTCTCAGTATTTTGGGCACATCTTTGTAAAGTTCACTTTATACTATACCTTAATAAGAACCTAGTAACCTACAACTTGGTGGAAACAAAAGCCCCACTGTACAAACTCTGTATTATGCTTTGAGTTATTATTAATGTAGATTAAATGGTCTTATTATATTGGGTATGTTCTGAAATTGCTATGTAGATTTCTAAATTTTCCTTTTACTAAAAAGAACACTTCAAAATTTTATCAACATAATTATTTTTCATGATCAAAGATATTAGTATGCAATGATGAAAAGCCAAACTCCAAATGGATTGGGCAATTCTTATTGGACCAAGTTGATTTGAAAGACAAGAGTTGTTATTGTCGAGAACTTGGATTGACAGTGAATTCCAGTCCCCCCCCCCATTAATTTGGTAGGTTTTACAGTATGCCGTTACAGCATGCGCAGAAATGCTCACTCCATAATGATTAGCTAATTCAGTTAGCTGATCAGTTGTCTTTTGTGTGAGCTATTTTGAAGCAATATAGTTTATCAAACTGAATGTGGACATTTGATCAGGGAGGCCAAAACTTAAGATCCAGTTCAATTATGAATGCAACTGAGTGGACTGTGACATCAATACAGTCTTAGTCTTGGCTCATAAATGGGAATAGAGCTGACTTAATACAGTAACTATCAGAATACCTCTCTCATCACAGTGCCAGCAATGGCTTTTGTGTCCTCAGTTGATCCAACAGTTGTTTCCCCTGACATCTTGACTTCGCCAAATCAGAATCAGTCTGGGTAGGGAAGTTTTTCAGACTTCCATGAAAACAGCAGGAAGTACATAATGCATTATATGGTAGCGAGTCTGACCATAGGCATGGTGTGCCTTGTTACAAATAATGGAAAGTGGCATCTTCAGCAGCATCTATGTATGTTTCAGTTTTAAATAAATAAAGAGCAAGTTGGTATTAGTATTTTTAATGCAAAATAGAACTTTTCTTCGCTTACCTGAATTTTGGGGTTATTAATTTCCAACTCTCCACATCCCTACCTCCCCCTTTCCACACTATTTTCAACAGGATAAAAAGGGATTTATGTCTATGTTTTAAAAAAGCAATACAAGTTTTTGCTTTCCAATATTTAATGCTATTTTATTTTGTTACAAATCATTGAGGTATCTTACAGAATGAAAGTTCAAACCCCCCAACACCCATGAAATTTCATGGATGATCTTGGCCTGCTCTTTCTCTCTATTTCCTCACAAAACATTGTTTTAAGATCAGAATGGAAAAGCCTCCCGTGTATATTTCAATACTGTTCCTTTTTCAAGCCTGATATATGCTTTAGATTAGATTAATACAGTGAGTAGGGTAAAGAGAGCAAGAAAAGGCTTCACTATAAACTAGAGACAAGAGAGCAGACTGAAATCAACTGCTAGTCCATTCAATCAGTGGTTTATTATTATTATTATTATGGTTGCCACAAGGTCAGTCAGATATTTAGACTTGATTTGTCATTTTTATCCATCTAAGTTGGAATAAATAATGATATCTTTCAGATGAAACACACAGCCTTGTTTTAAATTCCTCAGATGTTCTGAACATGGTGAAATATGCTTAATTTGAAGAGAAGAATACAACAAAAACCTGATAGTACTCTTCTATGTAGTATTTTAAAGATTATCACTTAGAAGGCAGCAAATTTTTGACTCAGTTGCCATAAAAAAAGGTATATTTTTAGTTGCATGTTGGAAACAAATTGTTCTATTAAGAATGCGTAAAAATGAAACAAATGATTTAGAAAATTGATGGTCAAAGACTGAGCAACCTAAAAAGTGCTCTTGTTCTGAATATTTTGGCATTGTGCCAAAATGTTGACTATATGCTTTACAGGTATTTGTCTGTTTATGGTGCGTGCATGTATTCTACGTAGAATAATTACGATTCGGTTAGATATCTCAGCCAATCACATTAAATGCACACAACAAATACAGATCACATTGGGAATTTTTATCCTTTCCACTTGGTAACTACAACATAACAAAGAAAATATATAATATAGACAATAGTTTGGCTTCAAAAATCACTTGTAAATTTTTGACAAAACCATTTTTTGTTGTTTGCCCACCATATATTATAGGTTTAAAAGTTAAAAGACAGCACATAGTGACATGTATGTGTATGTGAACATATGTAAAGCTTGTCATATGCTACACCAAGTACAAAAGTTCTAAAACAGTCAATTAATTCCTGGAAAATAGACAGTTCAGTAACATAGTCTTTAAGGCAATTATACTTAGGAACTAAATTGGACATAGATCAAAGCAAAACTATAAGTTTACACAAAGGCTATAATCCTTCAAAGTTAACTCTCAAAATACTTTATTAGAACAATACTAACAATCACCAGGAGAATAAAAATACGTAATATCTTGTCACTAGAAGAGTAAAATGCCTGAAAAAGTAAGCAGAATTGGTAAGAATAGATGCCCAGAATTCAGTAATAAGCTATTGGTTGCTTCACTTTCAATAGAAATGTTTATTTTTTCAGGACAGGGAAGATAGACATCATTAGCATCTTAGTTACACATCATTAACCAACATTTGCTATACTGAATTTGTAAGAAATGCTATGCTTCAACTTTCAAAAACCCAAAGGCAGCAAAAGCAGTGCCCCTTCATTCTTTCTAGCATATGTCATGCCCAAGATACAGCCTCAGGACAGTGAGTCAGTCATCTAGGATGGCTTTGGATTCAATGTAATGGGTGTATCAGCACCTGTTGCCTGGTCAGCTGTTATACAGCTCTCTTCTATGTTGGGTATAGAAGAAATGCCAAATGTATTTATTTGAAATACAGAAGCATATTTTAAGTCAGAAAGTGGCTTGCAGAATTTGCATGACCAATAGCATGCAATTATTATATATTTTTTAAAGAATATTTACTGCCAAAAGGACAGCATGCACCAGATACTTGTTTCTATTTACAGTATCAATTTACAAAGTATTGTTCAATATTTGCACAAATGTCAGTTCTTCAATTGGTATTGAACAGTAACACTTAGTATCGTGACATTGATTTTTATTAATTGAGGACCTTGAACAAATCTTTGCAAAGGTAGCAAGTAATCTGTAAGATTCAGAAGAAAGAATCAAAGATATAAACAAGATGAAAGACACATATCTAACTACATTTGTAGGTTCAGTGTTTCAGGGGAAAAAAATATAGATATCCTTAAAATGAAATGATTTGTAAACACACTATTAGCTAAAAGCTATTAGTCTAGGTATGGGCTAATTTTTTGACAGAAGCACACATAATGATTGACTACCAGAGAAACTCATTCTAAAAAGATAGTCAAACAGTTTTCTTTTTAGTTTATAGTAACTCTTTTCATCTAAAAAAAAAGAAAAGGACACTGCAGGGCCAGTAGGAGATATGTCTCATAGTTTCAATGCCAAAATGCCACAGGATTTCCTAAAGACTATCACTGTGGTGAAGAAGTACCAGTAACAAAAATTCAGGAAGAAAATGAAGTTTACAAAAAATACAAAGGACACCTGCTTAATATGAAGGTCCCACACCTAACAAAGCACCAGTATTAGTAATATTAAGATTTCTTCTCCCTTTGCTGATGAAAGAAGATGTGGAAATAAGAGAAAGTCCAAGACCAAACAAGGTCTGATGTAATAGATTTAATTCAACAGAGAAAATATTCATCCTCCCATACTCTGGCATCCCCCACCTTCCTAAAAGCTATCCGCTCCCACCATTTAAGTTTAGGTCTATGGAAACAGATAGTTTGAAAATAGCTGATATTCTCAAGAGCAAGCTGTTTCTAATGAAAAAGATGGAGAAAAGGAAAAGGTAGATTTATTATACTACACTTAAGTTCTGGCAGTCTTGTCCTCTACTTAAGAGACATCCAGAGATGCTAAAAGCTTCCTTAAGAATTCCCATAGCAACTTGGGTGATTAGGGTGGCTCATGTCACCATCAAATGATGTTACTAATTTCAGCCAAATGGGAGTTAAATTTGAGATCTGAACAAGTATACATTAGTCGACTGATAGTCAATTTCAAAAATGAAGAATTAACAATTTCCATTACAAAGGATTTAAAAGCCATTGCTTAGTTACGAGACACAAAGATTCTGAACAATATCAGAAGTTATAAAAAAAATTCCATCTGTGCTCTGCATGTTTCTCAGCCACGTTTGGGCTGCCTTAACTTCAGGTGAATTGAATTAGTCTGCATACTCAAAGAAGTTCATATTGTGAAATATTTTAAAACAAAACAAAATTTCAAAAAGATTTTGAAACAGATGTCAAATTCTAGAATGCTAGAAGTATTCCATTGGAGCTACTTCTGGATGGTCAATATTTGTGTGCAATCTAGGGATAGCAAAACCAGCTCACATTGGCAAGGATTGTCCTTTGTGGCCAAAACAACCAATGAGGACTTTGTCTTATTTCAATTTGTGTGTTTTTTTTTAAAAAACTTTTCCCATATTTACCATGCAAGGCTGAAAAAGACACCTGTGTGCAAACAGTATCTTAACTTGAAATCAATTATATTTAATGGAAGCAAAAATAAGTTTAGAATATGTATACTCTGTAATACAAAATGAGAAAAGTAACACACTTTCCTGCCTTCAAATATATTAAAGGTAAAAAAATATATTTTGTTTTTATTTATTTTGCTGCTTAGCCAAATGGCAAGTTACTGTTTCTACATCTATTATAGCTACAAAGTAGACATATTTTATCTCTAAGGCACTTAGATGTCCCAAGTTCTGTGGTTCTAATTATTTGGTTTTCTCTAGGTTCTTATTCAATTCTACTGGCTTCATTTAAAAAAAAAAAAAGACAGAAGTCATCAGTAAAGACATATTGCCATACATCCTAAGATAGGTGACTAATGTGAAAATGCACAGTAGCGTATGCTTATAAAAAAATCCAAATAAAGAAGAATTGTAACTATAATCAGTCTGTATCTAAGACCACAAGAGGACCAATGATTGCAGCTGGAGGGAGGCCTCCCATTTCAGTCACAAAGGGAAGCCAATATGACTACTGAACAGTAGCAAAAAAGGCAGAGAATATTTCCTGCACGGGAAGAGCAAAGGGACTGCATGTTCTTGATTTGAGGAGGGGGGAGAGGAAGGCTTCAATGAGGGTGGGGTTTCTTACTGCTTATCAACCGCCCCTTGTTCAGCAGAACTTTCCTTGTTGGTGGTCTGTGCATGCCAAGGGGTTTCTTTAAAAACAAACCAGCAATTTCCAGCCCAGAGTATAAAGTTGACAAAACCAAACAGCTGAGGAAGAAAATGAGAAGTGCGTAGTTAATACAAAGCAGTTCTTGGTGAGCGCTGAGCACTTACATAAAGTCACTTCAGTACTTTTTAATGCCTCCTTGTTCAGATTTTCACAATGATTAAAGATTTAAAAAACAACAACAATCTTCCACTGGTTTTACACATGTCCATGTGCAGAAGCAATACTTTCTTATGCTTATGTTTGTGAGATCCAAAGTCATAGAGGAGAATAATTTTGAAATCTTCCTGTTACAAAATTATTCTGCCTTGACTGGATATTCTATTTGTCTGCTCTTTATCCAGTGAACAATCAAATCACTAGTACTGTAATCTAAGTAGAAAACAATGATACTACTAAATAATAATACTCCTCATATGTGAATTTCAATAATAATGACTGTATTCAGTAGAACATAAACCCAGTTTGGGGTCAGGGTATGCTTCTACGCGAACCTTACAATAAGCAGTAAAGATCTCTCTTTTTCTCCTGCTATCGAAGCTACTTCTGGATGGTCAATATTTGTGTGCAATCTAGGGATATGTATTTTGAATCCTTCCCAAGGAATATATGTATTCAGAAGGATGTTAAAAATGTATCTCTTCCAAGTAAATTTTTACTGTTGTTTTTATTAGGAATGTTTGTATTGATGGCTAAGGTTCTACAAATAAATTTCTATTGCCTGACTTTTATTTTAAACACACTGTTTTTCAATATTTCCTTTTAAATGTTAAAAGACCATGTTTTAAACTGTAACAGTTTAGATATACGTTCTTGCATTTGTATACTTATGCTGTTCTTCATTTTTCTTTAATTGCTATGATTTGCCTTGCTATTTATTTATTTATTTATTCATTCATTCATTCATTCATTCATTCAAATTTTTAAACCGCCTCTCTCCCAAGAGGGGACTTGGGGTGGTGTACAACCATCTAAAAAACAAGGCAATGAATCAACAACAATTAAAAACAGATTAAAAAATAAAGTGATTAAGATTATAAAATTATAAAAAAAGTTTTAAAAAACCACACAATTAGAACCCCAAAATTAATGCTAGGCCAGACTGGCCTGTTGAAACAAATGGGTCTTTAATGCGCGCCGGAATGTCCGCAGGTCTCTGATGGTCCAGGTCTCCTCTTGATTAGCAGCTGCTAGTTGAGCAAACTTAAACAGGAATTTCTGTTTATAAAAACAATGGTGTTTGCTCGCCTTCTTTCAATGCATAATTTCAGAGTTACTGCAGAATAAGACTTAACAGACTAGCCCTGTTGGTTGTTGGAATGGCTTTGATTTAGTAATAGAAGGAATGCTATGATATTGACCATAGTGCAGCTAAAGTCCCCATCCACTCTCTCCCAATCATTACATTACTTCCAGGCAACTCTTACCACAGAGATGTTGGCCAAACCCATAGAAGGAGTGGCCCCAGCATTGCACACTGCATTTTTGAATTGACATACGGACATAGCTGCAATAAGGCTGGAAGGTCGTGTAGCTCCTTTCACATCTGATAGACCTTTGCCCCAAGCTGAAAATGCCACTAGCCAAAAGAAGGTAAATGAGACAGACACACAGAAGTCCTGAATGAAGGGGGAAAGAGAGAGAGAGACATGGTTAATATACTCCATAGCAGTAGCTCCATTTTGCTACCATCCAAAATACTCATGCCCAAATGAGAGGGAAGACCATTTATTTAAATCAGGCATGCTTGTTATTTCACACTATTCATAGGCTAACAATGATCACTCCACTCCATAGTAAGGTACACATGCTGCACCTAGTCATAATATAGTTTGTTAGCTGCTGCCTCAGCCATTATTGGTTTATAAACCAACTGTGGCTTATTCAACAAATCATGGATAAGCAAATTCAGGCTAAGCACATCACATGAAAGGTGATAATACTGTTGCACATGTTGATTCTTCTTGTGCTAGTACTCCAAGATCAAGAAAATTACAAAACAAAGAGAGCAGGACTTCCAAACTGGATACAAGTAGTCCTCACTTAACAACCAGAATTGGGACTGAAATCTCAGACACTGCATGAAGCAGTTACTAAGCAAGTGATCACCTGAAGACCTGGTTTTGTCTGGGGCCCAACTGGGGGAGTTCCACTCTGGAACGGACTGCTAGATTGATGGCAGACTCCACATCCCCCCTTCCACCTTGTTCTCTGTTTTCCACCCATCCACCTTTTTGGTTACCATATTAATGTTTTATTCTTGTTGTGTTCCTTTGTCATTGCTTATTTCATTGTTCTATTATTTTACTTCTTTTCTGTCTGCATTCCTTTCCTTTTCTCCCTTTTTATTATTTTAAGCTGCCTCGAGTAGCCCCAACGCGAGATAGGTGGCAAATAATTCAACAAATAAAATGACTGCTTCATTCAACAATTTTGGCGCTCCCAGTTGTGATAATTAAGCAATCTTATGGTTGTTAAGTGGACAGAGTCCTAATTAAGGAGCCTGGGGTACCTTGAGGCTGGGTGAGACCCATTGTAGGTTCTGTATAAGTGTCTCTCCGCTCAGGAGCTGAAGATCCTCCCTAATGAAATCTAAGCAGGATCTTCAGCCTCTGAGCAGAGAGATATTCATATGCAACCTGCACCAAGCCTCCTAGGTCCTTTCTCCTGCCTTCCTGAGACACTCACACCCCTTGCATTACCGTGCTTTCTCTCCAGTCAGAACCTGAAAATCCTGCTTGGATTTTGGGTCCCCTCTTGTCTTTGGGGGCTGGGTGAAAGAACTCCCTGCTAAAGGATTTCAGCTCTGCGCAAGCAGACATGAAGGATTTCAGCTCCGTGCAAGCAAGATCTTTCAGCTAGCCCCCAAATGTGAGAGGGAGTTTGGCAGGTGGCAGCAGCTTGAAACCTATCCTGCTGTCTTCCCCATTGAAGATTGCAAATGGTGATCACATTGTTGCATAGCACTTGGCAATTGTGAACATAATTATGAACAGATTGCCAAACAACCAGACTGCAATTATGTGATTATGTGTGTGATGAGACTAATGTTAATTTGAACCCTGGTTATACAAAGACTACTTGTAAATGTACAGTGGAGTCTTCTACCCTTTTCCTTGGATTTCATATTCAGAAACATCAACATCTTTAACGGAGTTTGCTCTAAATTAATTGCATTTGTATAGAATTGGTTCTGTGATGCAGGACTGTAAATCTAAAGAGCTTGAAAACCAAACTTGAGATCTTACCGCAAAGGGTAGCTTCTTATTCTCCTTATAGAGGGAGTGGAATCGTAGATATACTGCAAGAGCTACCATAGTATATAGAAAAGCAAAAACTCCCAAGGTCACGAAGAATTCAGCTGGTGCAGAGAAGTCTCCCATGAGATGCAGCACTCTTTTAGAAGTTGATCCTTCGATACAATCTGGCATATCAAATGGGATTTTATACAATCTGGTCAAATTGAAAACAAAAGCAAGAGAAACAGCTTAAATGTAATTTGAATACTTAGTACAGAAGAATTAGGCTACAGGATATCTGCCTCATGTCCTGTCCAGTCCTGTTTAGTGTACATCCATCTAATACTTTATGATAAATCAAGCTTTCTTGCCAATAACAACACTAATAAAATCCTTTGACAGATTCTCTCAAACCCTATTGCCAATTTTAATAAATGAGAATTAAAAAGTAGCTAAATCTTTGAGAAAGATTATCAGAATTAATGAGTTAAAGAGATGATACTTTAAAATTTTCAATTTATATACAGAGAAACCCTTTTGGAGTAAGTAATGTTATGTAAACATATGTTTTAAAAAGATTTTTAAAAAGTAAAAAAAAATGAAAGTATGAGTTAAAAATACGACGACATCTAGTTTCTCAGTGCATCTTTACAACTTTCTGTATTTGCATTCTCCTTGCTTCTAACACATCCCTGCATCACATCACAGATTGCCTTATTCTATTTCCATATTATTTTTAGCATGACTCATATTGACCATGCACCTTTGAAAAATTAAGAAGAATTTAACTGAGATTTCCCTGTTGCAAACCATAATTTATGGGTTTATTGTAATGGTAGTTTAACAATTGTCAGTGCACATACATAATTTCTTGCAAATGAAGATGCATCTATGAGAAAAGAGGTTTATATCCTTGGCAACCATGCCTAACATAATTCTGAATTCAAGAGACAAAAGGGCCTCAAAGGATGGGAAGGGAGGAATCTATTCCACCTAAAATGTTTTTTAACCCATATACAATTCATTAAGATATTGTATTTTGTTTTGAACTGTCACTGCCAGTACCACAACAACCCTTCCAATTTGTTCCCCTTCTTGTCAAAGGCATTTTAAAATACTTCCAGACATGCCTCTATTTATAGCTATCAGATGTTGGCAGGGAGGGAAAGATGCACCCAGATATAACCATGTTAGATCTTTCATGCACTGATTTCATTCCAGCTTAGATCTTATTTCTGTTTCTCCAAAAGCCTTATGGTAGCATCTACATGTAATGTAGAAATTTTTCATTGTGCTGATTTGTGCTCCAGAAAAATATACCCTTTTATCTGATCTGGCATACCAAAAAGAAGTTAAGGATATTATGCATACTCCAATGCTGCCTCTTGTTTTTGGCAACCTGCTATAGCAATGCTCATCTGAAAGTGAGGGGAAAGGAGAAATGGAAACAACAATTCAGGAATGTTGTACCATAATCATTATTTTAATTTAATTCAGATGATACAACTTTGCTACACTCTGATTTGCTAGTGTTAATCCGCAGAGTACAGCCATGTTCATAAAGTGGATAAATTCAATTGTCATCTGCTAAACTCCTCAATGAAAATTGCAGTTGGGAAGTGGCATTCTCAAAGTTTTAGATGATGTTATTTTTATCTAGCTTTCCCCCACATATCATTTGAAAATCAATTTAATATATTTGAAACCACAGTGGGGGTGTGGTGGAAAGGAATCAAACTACTTCTAAACAACATGCTGAAATACAAGTGCAAGGCAGCTGGGATCTCCACCTGCCATTCTTGGAGATAATGCTGATATGGAAGCAAGGTACCCAGCTGGAAACAGAATTTTCACCTCATCTGGTTGTCGCTAACCAAGATATTTCAGACATGAGCCCTTTTTAAATAGGTGCATTGGTGTAAACTGGTGGTAATGCTTGTCTTAATAGATCTGTAGTGAGGATAAACTCCTATTGGAGATTCTGATGTCTTAGGAGAAGGAAGAGTTTATTTCTAGCTGTCAGAATGGAACAGATATATCTCCAAACAAAATAGATGGCATACTTCTAGATATAATGGTCCAGAAAATAATATATTTGGGTTAACAAGTTACAAAGTTTTCTGGAAATCACAACATCTTCACTTCCTGCAGGTCAATACATTTTCTAATTCACTGTTAGTGTTATATAATAAGAATTTTCTTATGTGGGAATATTCCAATATATGGGATGTAGCTTATTTATACTATATAAGTCATTGAATCTGTTTTTCAATTATCAAAAACCCAATAGCCACTTGCTTGGCCACTGTGTCTGAACAGTGGATCACAAGTGGTTTCTATTGTGTCATGCGTACACTAGTTTTTTGGATGAATTATATTTTCCTGCAAGAAGGGTCTCCAAATCTCTGAACAACTGGAAAAAAAAAGAAAAGGGATTCAGAGCTATATAAAATCTACTCTGTGCAATCAAGACACAGTTGGTCTGGGTTCCGGAGTAGTAATGGTCTATGCTGCATGACAAATCACTTCAAAAACTAAAAGAATTCTCAAAAGTGATCTGAGAAATTGGAGGCATTTAAAAAAACAACCCCCAAGGGAAAAAAATTAGCACATCCAAGCTGATATGCTTAAGTGAGATTTCTGAATGTAACACCATACAGAGCAGTGTCCAGCCATTGTGGTAATAATGATACCATTCTTTCACTACTTAATTCAATTTATTTTGAATCAGTGGTTTAAAGATTTAAGGCAATTTGAGAGGAATGGTTTGAAAAATAGTCTGAGATATTGAGCAATTCTAGTTAAAGAATTACTTGTCACTGAAAAAGGTTTAAGGACATCTTCATAAAAAGAACTGTAAGAAATATAAATTAACTATTTCCCCTTTAACAGAGGCTATTGCCAACAGTGTTTAGTTTCACATTATATCTTCCATATCTGTAATCAGTCAAGCTTTTCATTTACCTGAAAGGATATCCAAACTGCACATTAATAGCAGTTGTCTCCTTGGGAGGCTTGGTGCATTTCACAGTAGCTCCTGTTTCTGCACTGAAAGAACCACAGGCTCCAAAGGCAAAAATGGCAAAGAGCTGAAGAAAAAAGGGGAGAAGAGTTTAGGATTAAATCTGTAAAATCAATAGGGAAAAACCCTCTATAAACAAGACAACATATTTTGCTTTACCAATTCCTGTGAAAAATCTCAAGACCGCAGAAATTGCATACAACAAGGTTTATAATGGCCCAAAAATGTTTTAATAAAATCACATCAATCATCAATGCACATCAACCATTGAAGAAACAATTTGCAAGCAATACACACATGTGATCAATTTTTAAAAGCTGCATATTTTCTTGTATAGATTAAAAAAAAATCTTGAAAGAAAGAAAAGAAATAGCTTGTGAGACACCAGGTTTATACTTAATTTCTATAAGAGAAAAAGCATAATTATTTTTTTATAAAAAGAAAGATGTCTAGCTTTTTTGTAAGATAGTAAGCAGTATTAGAATCCTTAGGTATAACTAATAACTTTAAAAAAAAGCATATTTCAGAAAAGTAACTGAAATAATTCCATCAGCTTCAATAGAAAGCTAAATAGTTTGACTAAATCTGCCCCTAAATATGGGACAAACAATAATTATGTCACATATATCAAAAAATATTTTGTTTCTATATAAATTGCCTGGAGCTACATAAAATCAATCCTCACCCAAAAAGTGAAATCCCTGTATAAGCATGTGCTTGAAGCTGATAGACTTATTCATATTTAACACACCATTCCATTCAGAGATATGCATGACTTTTGTAATAGGCAAAGCTCAGTAAAAGCTATAGAAAATTAAGACTAATAGGTATATAAAAACAGATGCTAGTGTTGGAAGAGACCAAAATTAAATTTCAGTCTACTCTTGCTAAATATGATCTTCACTTATGATCATATTAACATTGCCTAGCTTATCTCTCTTTGCATAGGTTAGAGAATACAAGAATTTTCAGCTAATGAAAATGGATGGTTTTGATTTGGACTATGGGATATATATATATATATATATATATA
>JAEANM010001359.1:0-11265 GCA_017656035.1 Myanophis thanlyinensis
ATAGAATTCTTTATTGTCAAAGTGTGATTGGACACACAAGGAATTTGTCTTTGGTGCATATGCTCTCAGTGTACACAAAAGGAAAAAATACATTCATCAAGAATTATGATACAATTAATGATAGTCAGAGGGTACAATTAAGCAATCAAATCACATTAGGAAATAACATAAATTGTAAGGATACAAGCAACAAAGTTATAGCCATAAGTGGGAGGAGATAGGTGATAGGAACAATGAGAAGAAGAATAGTAACACAGACTTAGTAAATAGTTTGACAGTGTTGAGGGAATTATTTGTTTAGCAGAGTGATGGATTCGGGGAAAAAACCTGTTCTTCTGTCTAGTTGTTCTGGTGTGCAGTGCCTCTATAGCATCGTTTTGAGTATATTAGGAAAAGTTAGATAGATAAATACAGATCTGAGAAGCAACTCCATAGAAACAAAATCCTGAGAAAATTTGATGGAAAGGGGTGGTTACTGTACAGGGACAAAATTTTAATTGAGTTGCAGATCTGTGTTCCTCAGCATCATTCTTGCCTTATTTTTAAGAGCATTAACTGTTGGTGAGCCTCGCCTTGTCAAATGTGGTTGCTACCACGGCTTCCACATACGAATGAATAGGCCTATTTGTGGTCTCTTCATGGCCAGAATAGGGTCAGATGTGGCATGTGTACACAGAACAGCTGGGGACAGTCCCAGAAAGCATGATCCATACCTCGACCTTTGGACTGCGTAACATATTTTTGTCCCCTTTGTAAGAGTTTTTCTTGTGTTAGCATTAGTGTATTATATTTTTCCATTTCCCTTTGCTGGTCTCCATTAACTGGATTTAATGGTAAGAGTTCAGGAAACTCCATTCTAGCTTTTCCTGAAAAGAGGAAATCCCAGTTCTTTTCGTGACATAAAATGTAAAAATAACTAGATTTTTTTTCCTGAATCATGAATCCATGATGTGACTCATTTTCCAAACAAACACAAAAGTGAACCTAAGAGTTGTATAACTTACTTAGACTTAGCCTATCCTTTCAATTTTGGGTGACTGAAGAAAGTAAAAATATTCATGACTGGATCTGAGCCAGCAGTGAAGATCACCAAGATAAACCGTCTGGGGCTTAGATGCTGTCCTGACCAAAGGGCTTGAATGGAATACGATATTTAGGGGCAAAATGAAGGATTATTTATTATTAAATATATGACTCAACTTTCTGTTTTTATACATTTTAAGATGGCTTAAATAATAGAAAGTAGAAAAATATCATAACATTCATACCATTGAAATAAAAATAGTTTCTTATCAATTATTTTATTTTTCGTAAACCTCTCAAGGTACAAGGTACAAGTCAGAGCTTCAGAAACCTGAGATTCCAATGCCATCTGAAGGAAGGGTTTTGGAGTTTTCTTTATAGGAATCCAGGGACGGCAGCTCCAAAACCTGAAGATCATGGTGGCTTGGTGGCACAGTGGTTAGAATGAAGTACTGCAGGCTAAATCACTGCTCACTCCAGGAGTTCGATTCTGAATGGCTCAAGGTTGACTCAGCCTTCCATTCTTTTGAGGTCAGTAAAATGAAGAGCCAGATCATTGGGGACAATATGCTGTAAACCATTTAGAGAGGGCTATGAAGCACTGGGAAGTGGTATATAAGTCTAAGTGCTATTGCTGTCATATATGGGAGTACTAAACTTCAAGAAATGGCTCCTCAGGAAAGTACAAATGGTCCACTTATAAGGGGAAGTCTTGCTCTCTTATAGCCCATCTGGCTAGTTAATAGGTAGTTACGGCTACCATGCCACTTCGAGGCTCTACTGTAAAAGCATAAAGTTGGTAGGAGACCAGCTTTTGAACAACATATATGCCTTGAATTTTACTTAGCTGGCCCAGCCAAAATAAGATGCAAGTAAACTTCACTTTTACACAAAAGCTTGAATGCCACATCTAAAAATTTCAAGATACATAAATATGGGGAGCATCTTCCACAAGGTAGAAGCTTTCCAATTCTTGTAATCCACAACCAGAATTCCACTTTGGCTACTGTACAATGTGATGTGTGTGTGTTGGGGGAAGTTGGGGTTGTTTGGAATATTCCAACTTAATGCAAAAATCAAGTTAGGCAAGGCACTCTGGAACAGAAAATATATGTAGATCCAGAAAGCTTGTATGTAGAATCCTGACCCCAAGACTGCAGGAGGCATTAGATCAGGGATGGGCAATTAATTTTCCCAAGTGGCCATATGAGAAACTGTTCTGGAAGGCTGAATTAATAAGCTAGTGAAAATGCATAGGCATGCATGCACACACAAAACGTATGGACTGAAAAGAAGAAAATTACCTTCAAAATAAAAAAAGCAATGCAATTGTATTATGTGCTTGGAGTACATTTATTTACATTTGATTTCTAATTTCCTATTGTCCTCATGCAGGCCTGACATGGACAGCCAAAAGGGCAGATGCGGCCCAGGGACAGTAAAATGTCCAGGTATGCCTTAGAATACTGTTTGCCTTATTTAGACTGTCCTTAACATGATTTGCTTGTCACACTCATTATTTATCCATTATTTACTTAAATATATTTTGTGAGTAAAATGCCCAGATCTGCCTTAGATATGACTTGTTTGCCTTATTTAGCCTGTGTTTTCATGATCTGTTTGCCACAATTAATTATTTACTGAATTACCCATTATTTACTTAATTATATTTTGTCAGTTTCTACCTCTCACATTGAACCATTGATTGACTTCATAGCATTGTTTTCTCTTTTGCTTAAAGTGTTCTGGAATCCAAATCCAATTCTTTATTGGCCAAGTGTGATTAGACACACAAGGAATTTGTCTTTGGTGCATGTGCTCTCAGGGTACATAAAAAGAAAAATACATTCATCAAAAATCATAAGAGACAACACTTAGTGATAGTCATAGGGTACTAAATAAAATCATACTAGGAAACAATAAACTATACAAGTCGTAAAGATACAAGGAACAAAGTTATAGTCGTAAGTAAAAGGAGATAGGTAATAGGAATGATGAGAAGAATAATAGTAATGCAGACTTAGTAAATAGTTTGACAGTGTTGAGGGAATCATTGTTTAGCAGAATGATGGATTTTGGTAAAAAAAAAAAAAACTGTCCTTGTGTCTAGTTGTTCTGGTGTGCAGTGCCTATAGCATTGTTTTGAGGGTAGAAGTTGAAACAATTTATGTCCAGGATGTGAGTGGTCTGTAGATATTGCCACAGCCCTCTTTTTGACTCATGAAAAAGAAAGCAAAGATAGAGCCAGTAGTGATAGATGATAGGTGCAATTCCAAAACACCCCTGAACATCATTGGCATTGCCAAAATGACTTGACTTGGAACAGCTTATATCATGCAATAATATCTTTAACACCACCATCTGCCTATCCCCAAATGTTTGGGAATGGATAAAAGCATCTAGATCTAGAAACCTGGCTGACTATGCAATACACAATAACAACAACAAGAAGAATAAATAATTATATCTTATGATGTTTAATGCCAACTTGATTCCTTTATGGTATTTCTCCAGTACAATAATATTTTTCTTGCAAAAAAGATGAGAAATTAAGATAATGTTTATTTAGTTATAAAATGTATAAACTGCCAACCGAGGCAGTAGATGAGGTACAAAAACAAGCACAACTCAAGAAAAGAATATAATGTGAAATAAGTAATAATAATGGCAGAGATTTTTACTTAACATGCTTAACCACCATAGGGTTCCCAAAAATTCCAGACTTTAAGTATTTTCTAAAAAGCCCTAGGAATGGAGATATGTTGTTTCAAATGAAGAGAAAAGTCACTGAGAAATTTCTTGGATTTCTTTGTAGGAGAAGCACATTTAAGAGGGGACTAATTAGTTTGGCTGAATTGACTTATTTACTAAATTTATTAACTTTCTATCTCATTTAGAGGCTTAGAATAAGTGGTCTCGAATATTTATTTGTTAATCAAATTTGCATGCTGTCCAACTCCCAATGACTTTTAGCTATAGAGAGTCATTAAAATACCAAACTCTATAACCATACAGTTTTATTGTAGCCAACAACCAGCATTCTGAAATGCATTCAAAAGCAGACCATTAAACAATAGTTTCATCCATAACAGCAGGCAGCTGTTATACAACACTATTGTGAATTGGCCAGTAAGTACCAATTGAAGCTTCCAGGTGATCTTCAAAGCCAGTGGTTTCATAAGGCAAAGAGTAGCATTCCACGCATGCTTAACTATCTTCCATGCGTTCTCTTCTTGATAAGGACACACTAGTCAAAGCTGGGCAAAGACTTAACTTCCACCTGCTTCTTCCACAGGTGCTGGGAATTCAGAAGGATCCCTGATTGTGAGATTGCTGGTTAAGGAACAACGCACAATCCCATTAATTCTGGTGTTACCTCAGGATTTATTGGCTTCAGAACAAATAGCCATCCTTTCTCACTTGGGTTGAATCTGAATCGGTTTTCCTTATTCAAGTTAAGATAATCTCCAGCACTAATTACCAATTCATTCATGAATTTAGAGTGAAAAGAAGAGAATTCCTGGGGACAGCTAGGTCGACTGCACTTGATGGATACGCCTGCCCATTCTTTACAGCAAAATCTCAATTACTCTAAAGAGTACATATTGTTAGCATTCCATAGAAGCAATAAGGGACAGGAAAATAATCCGACCTTGCAAAAATAACTTCTACTTAGTGCATATACCTGTGTCCATTTATATTTGTTTCTCATTTGATTTCAGCACCAAAGGGCTTATTTGGTCTTTAGATGGCAAGAAATTGCCCAAGAACAATCCCATTAAGTGTGCAGTTTGTCTCCATTGTCTAAAGACCACCTAGAGATTCTACACAACTGCACTCAGGTTACTACAGTTAGTAATTTAGGTTGCTGAGAGATTCCCTGCCACCATAATTGGCCTGACTTCCTAGCCAAATTTAGGGGCTCCAGCTAATGTTATGATGACCTTTCTATGGAAAGAGACTGAGGGAGATATGCCCCACAACTGGATCATGTATCATGTGCTTCAAGGTAGGAGCAGCAATGTGGGTTAAGGTCCACCCCAACTAGCTTAACATGCAAACTATTCAATGCAAGAAGCCTCACAAACAGAATGTCCAAATTTCTCTTGTACTTGAACTCATCCCTTGTTGACCTCATCTTTGTTTGCGACCCCTGGTTAAACGCGTCTTTTTCAGATACTCTTTTTAATGTAAGTGATTATCACATTCTTAGGTCCGAACATGTAAATCATAGAGGTGGTGGTGTTGCAATTTTTTTCTTGTATATATTTTTTTATTTTTTCACACATATATATTTACATCTTTCATCATTTCATGCGCCATTTGAGTAAGTACATTTATCATATATCACAAATCTCTATTTTCTAACTTTATATAACATAACAATAACATCATATCCTTATTCAACTTATTATACCTTATCATAGAATATCTTTATCACATACCCTCTTATATTCTTATTCCTCTATGATCACTGTTTAGATCTCTATTGTATATTCTATACATTGCTATTTCTTATTTTTCTTATCTAACCACGAGTAAAAATCTCCCCAACTCTTATAAAATTGGCTTGCTAAAATTTTTCTCTGAATTCCATTGTCAATCTGTCCATTTCCACACATTCCAATATTTTTTAATCACTTTCCCTTCTGTTGGTACTTCTCCCTATATTTTGCAATTTTTTACAAAAAGTCTCTAGGGTTGAAAAAGATCAATATTACTCCTGAGCTTGCTTTCCCAGAGTCCATTGTTTGTGACTTTACTGTAAATATTACAGCTCCCTTCTTACTATGTTACAGAGCCCCTAATTATGCCCTTGATCATATGAATAAGCTAATTGACCTAGTAATGTGGGTGGCTCCTTGCCCACATCCTTTTGTTCTTCTTGGCGATTTTAACTTGCCATTAATCAACTGGGCCCTAAATGAACCAACAAATGAACAGACCCGTGACCTTTTACAATGCTGTAACCACCTTAGGGCTGGAGCAGTTAGTTGTTGACAACACTAGGCTTAACAATTATCTGGATCTAATTCTTTGCAATAGTTCAAATTTAATATATGGCTTACATGTTAAAGAACCCTTTTCCAATAGTGACCATAACAGGATTGATTTTTGCATTAATCTACATCCTCCCAAACAGGGTCTTAATGACTGTCTTCCAAACTATAATTTTAAAATGGCAAACTATGACTTAATAGCAACTTACCTTGCATCCCTAGATTGGCAACATCTGTTTTTGGGTTGTAAAAATATGGAAGATTTCTATAACTTTTTTTTGCTCAAAATTAATTGAGCTATAAAGTTTAACATACCAAGAAAAACAAAAAAAGTTATATAAAATAAATAACCCAAGGCAATAAGAAAATTACAACCCAAGAATAATCCCTTTGGTGGAACAACAAGACAGGTTACGTTGCCAATTTCAAAAGCCTCTACAAAGCCTTATGTCACCAAATTAAAGACGAATGCACCAATTATTTCTGTAAACAGGAAGAGAAGCTGTTAAACACTAACTATTTGAGCTTTTTACAACTTTATTAACTCAAAACTTAACAACTCGTAAGTGATCCCACCCTTAAAGGGGCAAAACAGGGCCGATTACAAAGACAATGTTAGGCTAATCTCTTCAGTTCATTTTTCAGTTCAGTTTTTGTAGATAGCAATGGTTGCACTCCCTCATTATAGCAAGCCGAATTACAAATAGTTGTAGCAAACTGTTGACTATCCAATTTACAATAGATAATGTTGAATTAGAGCTAAGTAATATTAAACCATTGTTATCCATAGGACCAGATGGTTTATGTGTTTTTTTCTTGAAAAAGCTCGCTAACGTCCTAGCCAAACCCTTGTGCACAATTTTTGAAATATCATTCTGAACTAGTTCTCTGCCTGATCTATGGTCATCAGCTGTTATACCAATTTTCAAAAAGGGCGACTCTAGTTCAGTTGAAAATTAGAGACCAATCTCTTTGTGCTATGTTACATGCAAAGTCATAGAATCAATTATAAACCAATCCATTGCTGACCATTTAGAGACAAACTATTTGCTATCCAACAACCAGTTTAATCAGCGCTAACAACTGCTTTAAAACTCAATGTAAACCATTCCAAACTCAACTGTAAGAAATATGACTTCTATAATAGAGTTGTCAAAGTCTGGAATGCTCTACCCAATACAGTTGTATCTGTTACAAATTTCCATAGTTTCAACCACAAATTGACTTCCGTGGACATTACATCATACCTAAGTGGACAGTAGACGGGGAGTGCATAAGTTCACGAATGTGCCTATCGTTCCTGTGTTTGTACTTTATTATTTTCTTATTCTTGTATCCATTTTACTGTGCTGTTTGACAAATTACAATAAATAAAAAAATAATAAAAGTAACTGATGCCCTAGGACATACGGTATCCATGGCTATCAGGATGTTGTGCAGGCAAAAACAGTTGCAATTACAAGGAAACACCAAAGTTTCTGTTTGACCCCACTCCAACTAATATTGTAGAACAACATTAAAAGGAGAAATTTCAGCCCAGCAGATACTGAAGAAAAGGGGAGAATCTCTTTGGTTGGCTTCTTTGTTTGTTTCCTTTGGACCTGAAGTGAGCAAGCTGTTGCTCCTTCATTTTGGAAACTGGAGAGAGCTGAAACTGTCCTGAAGAGCTGAAAACTCAACAGCTGAAAAACCAGAGGGAGATGAGAAAAACAACTATCCAGCACAGGAGTGCCAAACTCGATTACATTGAGAGCCACATCAGGGTTGTGTTTGACCTTGGGGGCCAGGGTGGGCATGGCCAGGGTAGGCCTGGCCAGCTCGACGTACTCCTGTCAGGGGCGCCTGCTGGCCCAAGCACTCTGCCAGTGAAAACAGGGTCCTGAGCTTCTTTTTCGGCTACCAGGACCTCCTGCTCTGCCAGTGAAAACGGAGCTTGGGTGGATCATTCCTTCACTATTTCCAGGGTGGCTCCACAGGCCAGATCTAAGTACCCTCACGGGCTGGATTCGGCCCCCTGGCCTTGAGTTTGACACCCATGACCCAGCAGAAAAGAACTGTATCATAGCCGCAAAATAGGTCCAGCTCTAGTAGTGAAGCATCAAGGCTTAGTTGTTCACCAGCCAAGTGCTTTCAAACAGACCTGTCATTATGGCTGTCACCCCAGGAAGCCTTTTTTAGAAGTGGAATGAGGGCTACAGAAATTTGTCAGCTTATGCTAATTTATTGACTTTAATTGAAACAGAATCTAAATTGAAAAAAAAGGGAAGAGTTGGAAAAGGAAGGTTATATTTGTCAGTGGTTTGGTTATGCACAATTGGTGAAAAGATAAACTGATTGAAAGGAATTACATTTTAGTGGATGAAAAAACAGGTTTTGAAAGAGATTTATGTAGTGATGACAAACATTGCAAAAGTATATAATCTGCTGTTGGAAATAAATCAGGAAGATGAATATCTTAAAGACTGATGAAATGGACAAAAGTTTTTGGATTTAATATGTTGGAACAATGGGAAAATATGTGGATCAATTATTGAAATATCATTGAAGTATAATTGGAAATATTTTTTTATAAGATGTGTATTATTGTTAATATAACTCCTGAGATGTTGTCAAAAATGTATAAGGGAATATCAAATAAGTGTTGGAAATGTATCCAGTGTGTTCTTTTATCATCTATGGTGGATATGTGAAAATGCCAAAAGGTATTGGAATCAGATACGTGGCTTGATTCACAATATATTAAAAATGGATGTAATCCTGAAATCAGAAGTTTTTCTATTAGTTATTACAGATAGAGATATTAAAAGAAAACATGGGATTTTTAAAAGATATATGACAATGATAACAAAAAAAATTATGCACAAAAATGGAAAGATACACAAATTCCCACAATTGAAGTATGGATTGTGAAACTAACGGGATAGGCAGAGATACCAAAATTCATATGAAAAAAGGAGAGAAAGGAGAACTATTTTTAAATTTCCCTTTATGGGCCACCAACTTGATGAAAAAAAGTTATTTTTTGGTTTGGAGTGCTATTTCCCTCACTTCTCAGAATCCTCAAATGTAGTGGCCCCCAATCTTTTGGGCACCAAGGACCGGTTTTGTGGAGAGATTCATAGATCTCTCCATAGAGGGCATGGTTTCATGTGCTGCCTGAATCCCAAGAAAGGGGTTTTGCTTGTAGTGCGGCCCAGTTTCTGGCGTGCTGCAGCCTGGTACCAGTCCATGGACTGCAGGTTGAGGACCCCTGCTCTAGTGTGAGTAAACCATTCTGTTGAGTCCCAATAAGTAGATTTCCTTTGAATTCCATGTTTTTTTCACCCATACATGATCAGATCAGATCAGATCAGATATCTGTATTCTTGTATCAGTACAATTTCAGAAAAGATTAAGTAGATAAAAGAAAATTTCTGAAATCATACAATTAATGTTCAGTATAACATTAATAAAGTATAGACAATGTCAGTAAAATCTATTTAATTGTTTTATAATATGAAAAAATACCCTTTGAGCTTAGTGCCCAAATATAGAAAAGGAAGGGAGGGAGGGAGGGAGGGCGAAGGAAGGAACCTACTAAAATAGTATAGAAAAGTATTGGATTTCTGACTTTCCCCATCTTTGTGTTCCAATCGATGTACAGAATTTATTAATATAAATTCTAGACACCATGTTCTGCTTATATTTGCTTGATGAAAACGTAATATAAATAGTATATATGGAAATAGTATATATGAAAGCCATTCCTGCTTGAATTTAATGAAACTTCTACTTTATATGCACATTGTTAATTTTGTCATTTCTGTGTAAACTCCAAGTCTAAGTTCCCATTCAAAAATAATTAGGGCTATACCTTTTTCCCACTGTTGTACAAAGTTGATCATCACAATTGTGAGCATTTATTACATTCTAGTGTTATTGTTATGAATAAGACTAGTAAAAAGCATTGAGTTTCATTTCAATTAATTTATAAGAAATTATGAATGGTGGTGTGTTTACAATACTTTCTGCATGTGTATCATCGGAAGTGGAATGTTTCTTCTGTCTTGTAGAATTTCCAACATTTATTACTGTATAGTTTATCTATTTTGGCAATTATAGGGGCAATTGTATGCCATCAGTAAAACATTTTATGTTTATATATCAATTATATCAATTATATATCATCTGCAAATAAACTGATAAACTAATTTGCAGATGATAAGCATTGCTTCACTTTTTTCTCTACCTTATTAACAGAAAAAAGTACCGTAGATTGCTGGATCATTGAAGTTATGGCACTCCATTTAACATTATTTAAGTGTTATAAGAAAGTTTGGATGAGCACTCTTTCAATATGATTTTAGAACAGTTCTTAGAACTCTACCATACAATAATATAGTCATACAGTCATATCTTGCTAAGTATAGAGTTGTTTCTACAATGGCCTGTGTAGAATGCCCCAAGAATTTTCTGTGCTCTTTCTGGTAGGCCTTCTTATGAAAAATAAGAACATTTATTACTGGTATACAGAGAAAAAATTCATTTGGGCTTCCAGGCTTTCCATGAAAACAGTTCTCTGGGAATTCGTTCTCTGTTATAGCTTTTCTGCTTTTCTTTCTAAGACTGAGGGAAAAATAAAAGAACTCAGAAGTTCTGGAACATTCAGTTCTAAATAGATAATTTTATGCAGTTGCCAACAATGGATCAGGTAAATGAATGCCAAATTGGTAGGTGTGGGAGATGGCAGTTATAGAAAGAAATAAAGTTGTGGGAGATGGCAATTCTAAAAAGAAACAAAGACTATAGGAAGACCAGGAAGATTGATATAAATATTTTTCAATAAAAATATGTTATTGGGATAATAAGGGTGATTCTTGGTTGAAAACCATAACACTTTGGCACAAAACATGCAGGGCCACCATGTATATTTTTAGCAATTGTAAATTGTTTGTACATGAGCATATTCACACAGAAATCTGGAATGGACTTTAAAATGGGACCTAGTGTATTAGATTAGATCTAGTTATATTAGATCCTATTTTTGTTCATAGTTTTTAATAATGATCATTTTAATATATTTAATAGATTTTGTTAAAATAAGTCATATGCCATTCAGAGTTACTTTTGTGAGATAGATGGTCATATAAATTTGGTTAGATAAATAGATAGGATAGATAAATAGATATAGATGATACATATAGCTACAGATAGATGTATGATGGATGGACAGCTAGCTAGCTAGCTAGCTAGCTAGATATAT
>JAEANM010001359.1:11275-28266 GCA_017656035.1 Myanophis thanlyinensis
AAACAGACAGACAGACAAACAGATAGATATATGTAATCGATAGATAGACAGCTATTGCATTCAGCCTACTTGGTTGCTAGAAGTCCAAAACGATGGTACATAACCAATCGTATCCAAGATTCCAGCTATGTAAAAGTCTGAAAAATTCTTGCATGATCAATGTACAAGGCACTTACTGAAAATCATGTGTTCTGAATGTGCATTAAGAACTCTGAAAGAGAAGCCCACAGCAACCACACAATGTGTTTCCTGAGAAGAAACTATACTGTGGTTGCAACCGGCAGATTTCTAACATAAAACGAAATTCAAGAAACTGAAATGGTTATTAAGAGCATCCAGAAGAAATAATATATCCTATGGAATAATTTGTGTATCTAAAGAAACACCAGACCTGTGCTAATTGTAGTTTCGTACAGCTTCATCTTGGTTCTAGCATGACCTTTATTGAAATTAGTGACGTAAATGAATGTTTATTTTTTTCAAACCAGATAAAAATCAGATGAGGTAACCAATTCAATTGATTTCATGCCAGCTTATTGTATCAACTTTGCCAATTTAGCTTAATATATTTTGACAAGAGCTGTCATTTTATGAAGTGGTGTTTTTTTTGTCAAAAGTTGGTGTTTTCCTCTTGTGGTTCACAAATGTTTGGAAGAACGGAACTTCAGAAGAAACTTCAGTAGGTAATTGTGGAAAAGACCTGGGGAAGACACGGTGATTATAAACCAGGATTGCTTTTACCAAACTTACTTTTGAGTTTATTAAGCAGCCTATGTACTGAAACATTTGGAAACCACTAGTGCATTTAGATTCACCTCTCTGAAAGAATACTTGGAATATGATTATGATGAGAGAAAGCAGTTTGATCCCGAGAAGATCATCGGGGTTGCTCTTCTCTCTGTCATGGACATTTACATCACACGCTGCATCCGTAAAGCCAGAAACATTGTGGCTGACCACACACACCCGTCATACATGCACTTTACTCTCCTGCCATCTGGAAAGAGGTACAGAAGCATTGGGTCCATACAGACTGTTTCACAGTTTCTTTCCACAAGCCATCAGACTCCTCAACACAAAAAAACGAACCATAAATACTTGTGTATTTAGCTTTTTTTCTAAGTTCTTAGTTTTAGAGCTATGTGTAGATTTTAGAGCTATGTGTAGTTCTGTGTCCTGCTCTTTTTCTTTTTTTTATCTATGTTGTCTGATGTAGCACCTTGGTCCTGGAGAAACGTTGTTTTGTTTCACTCTGTACTGTACTATATATTGTTGAAATGACAATAAAACCTACTTGAATTGACTTAAGAAATTCCAACACAAGAGTTTAGATTTAGGAACATGAGCTATACAGTATCAGTGTAGAGGCATGTTTTTTAACCTCAGCAACTTAAAGATGTATAGACATCAACTGCCAGAATTCCCCAGGCTGTTTGGAGAATTTTGGGAGTTATATCTACACATCTTTAACATTTTCTCTTTTCATACATAAGTGCTTAGTGCTTAGTGAATAGTGTATTGTCTGGATCAATTTGCTTACATAATGATACTTTTGCAGTTCCTAATTTCTACCCCTATTACCCAGAAATTGGTAAAACAAGTCCAATGTTTGAAAATATTCTGTATCTTCTTTTTCTTTTCTTTTTAATGTTAAGCTGTCCACTTCTATACATTATTTTTTAAATTACATCTTCTATGGGTATTTCTTCATATTTCCAGTGCTGTGCAAATATAATTCTTGCTGCCGTCACAACATGCATTATTAAGTATATATTCCCTTTATCTGGTTCTTTTCTGGTACTATACCTAACAGAAATATTTCTGGCTTATAGTCTATATGCTGCTTAACATTTTTTTCTAACCATATATGTATTTTTGTCCAACATTTTTTTGCGTTTGCCACCACATATGGTAATACGTGCCTGGTATCTGATTACCACTTCCAACATTTGGTGGACATGTTTTTAAACATTTTTGTTAATCTCGCCATGGTAAATGCTACCTATAAAACATTTTGTACAAATTTTCTTTATACGTAGTTGCCATTGTCACTTTATAGTTCCTTTCCCAAAGTTTGTCTACACATCTTAAAGTCCCTGCTGGGCTTGTCTTTGTAAAAGGAGGAGCAAGTACAGCTATAGACATCTAGGGAATACAGGTGGTCCTCAACTTATGACCACAACTGAGCCCAACATTTCTGTTGTTATGTGAGATATTTGTTAAGTGAATTTTGCCCCATTTTATGACCTTTCTTGCCTCAGTTAAGTGAATCATTGTAGTAGATTTGTTAGTGATCCAGCAGTTGTTACGTGAATCTGCCTTCCCCATTGTCTTTGTTTGTCAGAAGGTCGCAAAAAGTGATCACATGATCTACACCAATGGTCATAAATATGAACCCCTTGCCAAGCGTCTAAATTTTGATCACATGATCATGTGGATGCCGGAAAGGTTGTAATTGTGAAAAATGTTCATGTCACTTTTTTCAGCACCGTTGTAACTTTGAACAGTCACTAAACAAACTGTTGTAAGTGGAGTACTCCCTGTAGTGTTTCTCAACCTTGGTGACTTTAAGATGTTTGGACTTCAACTACCAGAATTCCCCAGCCAGCTGGGAGTTGAAGTCCAAACACCTTAAAGTTGCCAAGGTTGAGAAACACTGTCCTAGAGGATGGTAATTCCAGAAGTGTGGAAAGTAGTTCCCTCCTAGCTGGGGCAGATGAAGCAAGCCCCCAGTCTCTCAGGCGCTGAGGTTCTTCCACCCAACCCTAAGCAAAAGCCTGCAAGATGCAGCAGCAGAGGAACTGCTGAGCTTCTGTAAGACCAGACAGTCTGGCCAGGAAGCAAGTTGGTAGGATAGTAGATTTCAGTGAGTAACACGTTCAACTCTGCATCTGAGTAGTGGCTCAGCATTTATTGGCCTCCCTCCCTAAGAGAAAATACAAAATACAATAGTATTTACCTTTCTGAGCCATGCTTTGAACTCTGGATCTCAGCTTCTCCTTAGAGTCATCACTTTTTAAAAAGTCTGTTTCCTGGTCTGGATCTGTGAGAAGGCCTGCCTACATTACACTTGCTGTCTTTAACTTTAGGTAAAAAGAAGTCTGTGCTTCTAAAATGTACATTTGTGTTTGCATATCTCTGGACTGGGGCAGACTTCCAGTTTGGATGGCGGCCAGCAGCGCTGGCACAGAAAAATCGTGTCCAATTAAATCCCTGCTCTTGAGTTCAGTTGTGTGGTTTATATTATTTATTGATTGGCATTTAGCATTAGGGTTTATAATGTTTGTGCACGTATGTATGTGATCCTCGTTTAATAACCACGCTTTCTGTAATTGTTTGAACTGGCTATAGCACTAAAAAAATTGTACTTAAAGCCAGGCCTTAAAGTTCCAGCTGTTGCAGTGTCCCCCAATCAGATCTGGACATTAAGCAGCCGACTTTTCTGACCACTTTAGTGTCCCACAGTCACCATCACAATCTGCAACCTTCCCTGCTGGCTTCCCATGAGCCAACTCATTGGCAGGGCTGGCAGGAAGTCAGATGTCACAATCACGTGAGGTTCTCACTTAATGTCCCACATGGTCCTTGATTAATGGTGATAACTGGGGATGGTGGGAACTGCCATTACTAAGCAATGCAGTCAAATGATAACCATGCTCTATGACCACATTGATTAACAATGGACATTCTTGTGCTAACTACCATCATTAAGCAAGGACTATCTATACATTTAATAATCCTAGAGTTATGCTGATAATTGGGACTGGAATTGCTGTTGCTAAGTGATGGACTTGTAAAGCACAACTTCATGTGATTGCATCACTTAGCACCAACAATCCTGGTAATCCTGGTTTGAGTTTCAGGACTGTCTGTAAAGGACTGTACAAGAAGCATAGGAGTGCCATATCGGATGAGGGGTCCTGTAGTAGATGTGTCATCCCTGAAACCATTCTGAAAACTCTTCAGGGCTGCTACAGCAAGGCCTGTTGCTGTTGTAGGAACATGAGAGGGTAAGATAGAGATAACTGGGGGAATTGTAGCCAAAATAACATTCTTTCCTGTGGGAGCTAAGGACTTCCCCATCAGGTGTTCAGAAGGCATGGACCAAAGGCAGACGGAGGAGGAATATGACATGTTTGGACCACGGATAGATGTGTGACCTAGGGGCAAGAACTTTGGGTTTTGATTCAAGTGGGGAAAAGTTGGGTTTTCATCAGCTGTGCCAATATGGCATTCCTAATAAATAATTGCTTTCAGACTTCAGACTTTTTATTTCATTGGGCCTGTTACTTGGAACCCTGACACTAACCTGATTCTGACAGGAGAAGAGGTGCCATGGGTGGGTTTAGGAGTGGCCTTGGGAGGCCAAGTAGAGGCTGTACATGAGTGGGGCAATGGAAGAAAAAGCAGCATGAACAATTTTCCAAAGTTTGTAAACCTCTTCATTGACTTTGCTTATGGAAATCTGGTAAAGAAGGTTGAAAATAGTCATCACATGACTGCAAGGATGTTGCAGCAGCCAGAACTTTGAGGTTTAATCAGTGTTCATTTTTTTCAGTGCCGCCATAATTTCAGATCATCACTAAATGAATGGACATACTGTAAGATGAGAACAACCTTTAGGGGTTTTTAATAGTAGACATACTTTTAGTATAGATGTTTTTCCTTCTTGTAGTTGTGGCACACTGAACCAATATTCACTTGTGTATCATGATCCCCAGTCTTACTGCTGCTACTTGCAAAGTTTGTGACAAGGTAGGATACATTGAATATTTGGAAATGCATATTTAAACTTATGGCCAACAGAGTCTGCAAGGTCCGATTCAGTTGACTCAGAGTAAAACTATAATATTTCAATCCCCACAGCCCTCATTTGGGAACTTAACTAAATAAACTTAACTCACTTGCCATTGTAGTTGGGACTGGCACTTCCTTCCCTGAGCAATTGAAACATGTCAAAAAGCTGAAAAAAAGGTTGACAGTTGTATGAATTAGCTTTTACCAGGCTATAGGGAAGAGAAACCAAAAGAGAATTTTTCCATCACTTAGGGATAATATATTTGTAATGTGTTGTGGAGCATAACATTCATAGATTGTCAGTATTTGAAAGAGGTTGCCCAATAATGTAATATTTGAATTCCCTGACATTTACGTATGTCTGTCTACAGCAGTGGCATGTTTTTCCCAATATTAATTTCTGTAGGTGTAGAGAGCAAAGGAACCTCTTTCCCTCTCACTTGCTTCAACTGCTAGGAGGAAGTGAGAAAGTTCCACTGGGCCCTATGAATTACTTGTTGTGGTTTTGACTCATATTTTCTCTGCGTTGACTGTAAATTGCTGAACATGTGCCTCGACTTTCCTTTCATTTTCAAGAGAAATGAAAAGCTTAAAATTGCAGTTTCATTTTTCTTCTTTCAGCAACAAAACCAAAAACGTCATTTCAAGTAATGCTTTAAAACCAGAAAAGTGGTTAAGGTATTGTATCAACAGCAGAGAGACTTGGATTCTGGTTAAGTCATATAATCTCACTGGGTAGTTTTGGGTAGCTGCTCTTTCTCAGTTCATCCCTCTTCACAGGATTGCTTTTACAGGGACAAATAGGAGGAGAGAGAGCACCAAGTGTGCTGCCCAGAACACCTCTGAGAAAGATGGGATAATAAACAATAAACAAAAACAAAAAACAAAACCCCAAACCTATTCCACCAGACATCAGAGCAGTATGAAGAGAATATCTGTAATTTAGGATTGAACCATCAACCAGCTAAGCTTCTTCGCGGCGTACGGTAGCGACAACAGCTCGAGTGGCGGCTCGGATGCCGAGGACGAGGAAGGCTCGAGCTGGGGAGGCAAGGCATCTTCGCAGCAATCCCAGAGGGGAAATCGCGCTTGCCTGGGCCCGACGAGCTCTTCCGCAGCGTGAATCGACCGGCTTTCCTCTATAACCCGCTGCATAAGGAGATCAATTGGGAGAGTCGGGTGGTGCGAGCTCCCGAAGAGCCTCCTAAGGAGTTCAAGGCATGGACCACAAATGCTGTACCTCCCCTGAGACTTATGCTATCAAAGAAAAAAAGCCCTCCTGAACGTGATATGGCAATCAAATGGTCAAATATCTATGAAGAATGGAAATGATGCTCCAAGGCATGTGAACAATGTACATTTCTTACTTGAAGAAGAGCAAGAAAATGTTGAATCAGATGGTGAAAAAGATGAACCGAGCGCATTTAAGAAAAGCAAATTAAACCCTGACAAGCAGCCAAAGAAGAAAAAGCAATGATGAATTTGACAAAGACTGATGAATTTATCAATCAAAGTTGTCAAAATTCTGATTTGATTGATGTTTGATGTAAATGTCAAGTCTATTAATGCAAATGTTTCTAGTGGAAACCTTTTAATTGCAACACAACTCTTTAAACATGTTGTGGTAAATACAGTATTTTTGTTCATAAAGACTTTGGTAGTTTGTCATATTCTCTTCCTGCTTAAGACAGATTCTTGTGACACTATAAATCTTAACATACAAGGTATAAATTTGTTGGCATTTAAAGTTTAATATTTGGAGCAATAAGCGAATATTATGAAAAATACTACCATACATTTGAACAATGATGATATGTGAAATGTAAGTGTAATACAAGTGTAATAATTGGACTATTGTGATAGATTTTTTTTTCTTAAGAAAAATACTATTTTGTGGGGAGGGAGAGTTTTTAACTGCATTGTGATGAAAATGAATTGAAATGTTTGTAAATAGTTTTGAAATAAAACTGCATGTGTCAAAGGTACATTTATTACAAATATCACTGATTGAAATTGTAACTGAAAATTATTTCTCTGCAGTATTAGACAAACATGTGTTTACTGTATATAAGTTGAATTAGTGATAACTTGGAGACAATTGTTCCAACAGGCCGGTCTGGCCGAACATTAATTTTTGGGATTGATTGGATTTTAATTTTTATGTAATTTTAAATTGTTAATCTTCTAATTTATATTTTAAATTTATTTGTATTTTAAGTCTATTTTTAGTTCATTGTACACCGCCGCGAGTCCCTCGGGAGAGGGGGCGGTATATAAATTTAAATAAATAAAATAAATAAATAAAAGGTTTTCATAACTGCAGATGTTAGAGCAACTGGTCCGTAGTCATTCAGTTCCTTGATGGAGGACTTCTTCGGCACTGGGATGATAGCAGAGCGTTTGAAGCAAGAAGGAACATAATACATCTCTAGTGATTTGTTGAAGATTCAGGTGAAGATGGGGGCCAATTGGTCAGCATAGACTTTTAAGCAAGAATGATTTATCTTGTCTGGGCCTGGTGCTTTTCCTGGCTTTTATCTGTGAAATAGATCCTGCGCTTCCCTTTCTGTGATCACCAGAAGTTGTGAGCCCAATGGGATGGGGTCAGTTGTAGGAGGCTTGGCTGCTGTTGGTGTGTCTGAGATTGGGGTTGTGGAGATAGGTGGCAGTAGTTTCCTTTCAAACCTGCAGTAAAACACATTCAGGTCATTTGAATGTGTTGTTGATTTTCTTCATCATGGAATGGAGGTTTGCCATAACTGGTGATATTTTTAAGAGTTTTCCACATGTTTGCTGCTTCATTTGTTGAGAACTGACTCCTTACCTTTTCAGAGTAGCTTCTTTTTGCTGCCCTGATTTCCCTTGTTAATATGTTTCTGGCCTGATTGTACAGCATTCTATCACCTTTTCTGTAGGCTTCCTCTTTGGAATGACAGAGCTGCTTAAGTTTAGCTGTGAACCAAGGTTTGTTGTTACTGTATACTCGCAAGTTCCTGGTCGGTACACATAGATCTTTACAGAAGCTGACAGATGATGTTACAGTATCTGTGAGTTCATCTAAGTCTGCAGAGGTATCTTCGAAAACATTCCAATGAGTGCAGTCTAGGCAAGCCTGTAGCTTTAGCTTTGTCTTGACAGCTGGCTCAGTCCAAGTCCTCACTGATTTAATTGCTGATTTCGTGGTTTTAAATCTTTGTCTGCAAGCATGTACAAGGTGAATCATGCAATGATCAGAGTGTCTCACAGCTGCTCCTGGTAAAGTCAAGCCAAGTCAAGTCAAGTCAAATAGACTTTATTGTCATTTCAATAATAAACAGTACAGTACACAGTGAAATGAAACAACGTTTCCCCAGGACCAAAGCGCTACTTCAGACAACATAGACAAAAAAAAAAAAAAAAAAGCAGGACTACACACAACTCTAAAACTAAAAACTTAGAAAAAAAACTATAAATACACAATTATTTATGGTTCCAGTTTCTTTGGGTTGAGGAGTCTGATGGCTCATGGAAAGAAACTGTTACACAGTCTGGATGTGCGGGCCTGAATGCTTCTGATAAGCATCTATCAGTGTTGTGTAGCAATGGTCTAAAGTATTCTTGCCTCTAGTGGGACAATTTACATGCTGAAAATATTTTGGTAACTCCTTAAGTTTCCTTTGTTGAAATCTCCTAAAATAATTGGGAGTGAATCTGGGTATTTGGCTTCAGCTTCCATAATCTGGTCAGAGTTCGTAATGCCTTGTTTACACAAGCTTGTGGGGGAACATACAGAGCAATTAGAAGAACTCTTGTGGAGAATAAAATGGTGTACAGTTGATAAGCAATGTCTCTAAGTTTCCATCACATAATTTATATAGTACAGTTCAGTGGTGGAGAGCCTTTTACTTCACTGTGTGCCAGCTTCGTGCCAGAAGGGCACGCAAAACCATCCCATGGAAAACGCACAGCACTGCTGGATCTTCGTCCCATTGTCATGCAGCAATGTGCGCTAGCCAGCTGGCTTTTGTGCGCGCTGGAGTGGCAAAACCCGGACGTGTAGTGTCCCAATGCACGTGAGAGCCAGCTGGCTGGGCTTCTAGGTTCCTGGTTTGCATGCGCACGTAATGAACAGCTGGTTGGTGTGCTTGTGCACACTGGCCAGCCAGCCGGCTCTCAAAGCACACATGCATATTGGGATGCTATGCTTCCAGGTTTTACCGCTCCTGCGTGCGCGAAATCCAGCTGGCTGGCGTGCATTGCTGCATGAGAACGGGACGAGGAGCCAGCGGTTTTCTGCATTTTTCACAGGGTGGTTTTGCATTCCCTTTCAGCACGCATTCCATAGGTTTGTCACCATGGGTATAGTTATATCCCGAGACCCATTGTTGTTGATATATACACATAAGCGTCCTCTCTTCTTTTTACCTGATGTTTCTGCAATTCTGTCTGCTCTTTGTATCTGAAACCCTAGGATATGCAGGCTATTTTCATCAATTGCCTCATTTAGCCAGATTTCAGTGTCGCAGAGATCTGCTGAGTTGTAAAAAATCAGAATTGCATCTATTTAAAAGAAGTATTTCATCCATCTTATTAGCAAGTGAATATAAATTAGTCAGAAAGATTGAAGGGACAGGGGTTTTCATTCCACTTTTTCTTAATCTATTCAAAATTCCCACTCTCTTGCCCCATTTCCAGTGTCTCCTCCATTTGTTTTTGATAATCCATTGGGGAATTTGCTTCTTCCTGAGTTAGAACCTCTTCCGCGATTGTAAAGATGTGGTGGTGGGGGGGTTGAAGTCACAGAAAGCTGCTCCTTAAAGAAACATCCTAGACCAAGCTATATCCAAAAAGGCGAGAGAACTCCTGGAAGCTTGGCACTCAGACACATTAGCCATCAGTAGACACATAGAGATAAACCACATTTGCACACAAATAGACAATAATAAAGCTAAGAAGGAAACAAAAAGACCAGAATAAATCCTCTTCTGTAGTCAATACACAGATAAAAAGAAATTTACACTAGGCAAACAATCAAGTAGAAAATAATACCCAGATCACCAAGAAACTACCAAGGGGAAAACCAGACCTCTACTAACTGGTATGACAAACTATTATATATAAACAGGGAGCAAACACAATACTCACTGCCACTGATGTTACCTAGCTTAGTAATGAAGTGTCTGCAAACAAGTTCAGAGAGCACTAAGTCATTCAGAGTCAGATAAGTGATCGTTTCCAAAAGTTTTGACAATATACTCTTACTTTTGTTGCTTATTGTGAATTCTAGCCATGTTTTCTGATTGAAAGTATCTAAACAAGGTTGCAAAATGTTGCAGAATTAATAGAAGTACTGTCTTCAGATTGTGGATGGTTCTGTATTGACTCTGTAGCAGCAAGCTTGAGCTTCTAAGGAAGATGATTGGTCTCCAACCTCCTCTTCCATAAGCTCCCTGTTACATACATCCAAAGTTTACCTACCTGCCTGGGTATACCTGCTTGACCATTACTGCTGCTATCACTTCTGGGAGATCATATTACATGGTGTAACTTCCCTCTGATCTCAGCATGTGAACAGGATAGGATCCCAACAGCTGATGAAACTTATTGGCAAGAAAGTGAATCGGTGAATGTATGAACGAGCAAACAAAAAATTAACACAATAGAGAAATAAATTCCAGGCATCAACTTCTGGTTCTTTCCTTAGGAGATAGATTCAAATCACAAGGTATAAATAGAATAAATCTTTATTGTTAAAAAGGAGATGAAAACTTAGAATGACTAAAATAACAGGCAGATTCATTCATTCATTCATTCATTGCCCACCTTTATTATTTTTACTCAAGGCGGTGAACATATCCAACATACTTCCCTCTTGCTATATACTTCCCCACGACAACAAACCTATGGAAAGAAAGAGTGACTGGCCCAAAGTCACCCACCTAGCTTTCATCGCTTAACCAAATTGACTCTTAAAAGAGTTCTCAACAGAAAGATTACATAGAAAAATACACACTCCTAATAGCCAAAGGCTAGTGTTGTTCTCCTGCTAACTTGAGGCAATTTGAATAGTTTACAGTTGCTCAGAAACCTATACTTTACTGAGAATGAATCCTTCCTTTTTGAGAAATAAATAAAAGTAGGTGAAGCCAAGCAGCAGCTGGAGCATTTACATTTTGTTTGCTGATGATCATTTTCTGTGAGATTTGTAAATAATGGAGAATATAACAACAACAACAACAACAACAACAATAATAATATCTCATTTCTTTGGGAAGGACTTGATAGGTGGATAAAAATGCCAAATCTAGTCTAAACATCTGGCTGTGTGGCCAACCATAATAATAACAACAATGCTACTTTTTAAGCATATATCCTGCAACGGTGCTATTAACAGCATTAAACATCTTCATCTGCCAATCCCAGGTCCTTGGGAAGGACTTGAAAGGTGCCAAATTAAATGCCAAATTCAGTCTAAATGATTGGCTTACTGTGCAACAAATTGTAATACTAGATTGTATCAAATATGAACAAGAAAAAAAAATTAAAAAATAGTAGCAGACAGTTTAAGTAGCCATCATATGTTCTTAAAGCAGTTCCTTCTGCTATATGGGATGTTATCTGATGGGGGTGGGTGGTGGGTGGGAAAACACTTGAATTTTGCCACAGACCTCGAATACATCACATGGCCTGAAGGAACAGGAGGAATCTAGCCAATACTACTATTCTTATTCCTCAATCCTGAGAGAACCTTCAATCCCTCCCCTTTCTTGGAAAAAAGCCAGGTTACCTATAATTTCCTAGCTTGCCTATAATAAATGATATGGGAGCCTGGGTTCCCTTATCATTTGCATGGAAATGGGAAAGAAATGTTATAGCTCTTCCCTCAATCAAATATGTCAAGACAACCTTATAGAAACTCCTGGGATTAAGAAAGCTCCATTGCACTATTTTTTGAAATTCAGTTCAAATTTAATCTAATACCTTTTTTTTTTTGGCTTTTTAAAACTTCAGATGGCAGATGGTGAATGAGTTTTCCAAACATGTTTTGGCAACTTAGTTCTGTAGAATTGATTATAAATAAGGAATGTGACATAGCTAACAAAATCCATTTCATTAGCTCATTGCAATTTAAATAGGTGAAAGGAAAGTTTGGCATATTACATCAATAAAAAGTCTCAAGCTTTTCTCAGCCTTGGGCCATCTGATATATCTGCTGTTTTGGAGATGGCACAGAGTTCAGAAGGGGATATATCAGATAATATATAAGTGGGAATGCAGATATATGTACTTCTTATCTTTACATATAAATAAAGTTGACTAATTAATAATTGTGGGTGACATCACAACTTCTTAAGTAAGAACTAAAAAAAATACATGAGCAAGCAACTGAATAGAAGGGAAAGCCAGAGAATTTGATGGAACTGGAGACAACTTAAAAATCCTCAGTAAATGAAATGGTTTGCAAAGACAGAAAGGCCTGTGTAGTTCTAGAGAATGGTGTTAAGATCTATGTGTCAGTGTATTCATGAACTGGAATAGGGCTTAGTAACAAGGTCAGCCAATGGGGACTGGGACAGTCTGGACCTGGGCATGACTTAGCTCTGCAGCTCTGAGACACTATGCACATGTATTTGTGCCTTCAAATCAGTGTTGACTCTTGGCAACTGCCTGGATGAGGATCAGCAGGGGTTTTTGGCAACATTTTGGGAAATGGTTTGCCACTGTTTTCTTCCTGGGGTGGAGAAAGAATAATTGCCCGAAGGTTATCCAGATGGCTTCATGCCTAAAACAGGATTAGAACTCATAGTGCCCTGATGATGTTTCCTAGTTCGGGTAATGAGACATCTACAAGAAAGCAAACAAGCTCAGAGAGCACCAAGGATCCCTCATTCAACTTTGAGCTATAAATATTTCCTTTATTAGAACTCACAATCTCTCAGTTTCTAGCCAGGCTATACCAAACCGGTTCGCTTTTATATATATTAGCTTATTCATCTTTTTCTTTCTTATCTCAGATAAGATTTGGATTACTCTGCCTTTCTCCTTTTTCTTGTCATGAAAGCAGAAGTGTTATTCTGTTCTGGTGAAAGCTTTCTCTTTGTATATGCACAATTACAAAAGGGACAGAACTTATGTTGTAATAGCGCATCTCTGCTTTCTTCATTTGTGCCCCTTGTGTCCAACGGAGATTTTCCCTACCGAAATGTGATTAGCATGAAGAGTATCTACATGGGTACCAGATTATTTTCCAAAACAAAAGATTGTAAAGTTCGCCTTGACCATTGCGCTAGGCATGGAAGCTGTGCATAGATACATACAGTCTCACATGACCTGCTATTTAACGATAAGATACTACTGCTCAGGGCTGCCATCAGTTAAAGAACTTATTAAACAGCTTGAGAAAAAATTCCTCCAAATAAAAGCGTTCTATTAGTACTTGTTTTAACAAAATCAGTATACTTTATTAGCAGTAACAATGAACATATACCTTAAGCACATACAGTATATGTCATATCTATATAGTGTCAGTTCTTAGATTTCTGTAACCCATGCATCACTGTTTTCTATCACATTCTCTCCCCTGAAAGCACTATTTGGAAATAAATACTTATATATTAAAGGGACCTCTTGAATAACAGTTACTCAGGTCTTTGAGACCTTTAGTACCTATGCTAATTGCTCCTTGTACTCTGAAGAATACACATGTATTAATTTTAGCCAACAGCCAGATAGGACTCCCATTGATGTCAGTGGAACTATTGGGAAATATGAGCAAAATGCAAACTACATTGTTCAGTCACCTAAAAGTGAAGGAAGCCCTGGGATTTTATTTGTAATTATGCTTGCCACAGTGCAGAATATGATGCAACTTACTCATTTTGTCTGAATCATCAAGGCTCTGTTGCTTGTGAGCCAAATTCTTTAGGCTAGTGTTTCCTGCAAACACAGCTGCAGGCTGTGCATATATAGATGTTTCAATTTTAGCTATCACATTTAATTTCAAAGCGCACCCTATAAACAGTGGCTTTTTAAAAACAAAAACATTGCTAAGATCAAAATGATCTGTAGAAGTTCATAAATTAAGCAGTGAATGAAGAACTGCTTATTTGTTCCTTCCAAAGCAACAGCCAATTATTTCTATCAGAAGACTTCCCTTTGTAGTGCTTCCAAATGATAATTTCTCCATTCTCTTTGAATACTGAATATTATCAGTATCAGCATTTTATATGTTTATCTGTTTTAGCATCACTGATCCTTTACAAATAAATGTATCATCCAATTTTAATTACAAAATGTCTTGAGTACAGTATTGAAAGGACACGGTTTCCCTTTCTGCATAGAAAAATGGGGGCTAGTAAGTTGGAATTAATACAAGTATTAACATGAATGAAAATTTGAGGTTAAGTACATTTGAGGTTTTTTTATCAGAATGTCAAACATTTTGAAAACAAGATGGCAAATCATCCTGTTATTACCTCTGAAACATGCTATTATGGCGCCAGACAGTATCCTTCCAATTTTGCAGATTCTTAGCCACTGTTGTTGATCTGCAGGGAAGTGTTACATTTCTAAGCCTAATTTGCATTTGCCATATAAACACTTACTTTGCATTAAGATAGTTCTCTTTGGTGATTAAAGACGAAATAACAATCTGAAACATTAAGGGAAAGGAAATAGTTACAAAACGGCAATAAAAACAAGGTATTCTAAGCGTAGAATAACTGCTAAACACAATAGTGCCTTCCTTCAAAACTCAAAAAAGAGAGTCCAACAGTAATACCGAATATGCATAGTTTTTAGATTATTTGGGTTTTTCATGTTTTCCAGCATGTTTGTTGTCTTCTAGATGTTTTATGCTAGGTAGCACAAGGTAGGAAAGTGAAATTTAATGTGATTTAGAAATAGTGCTTATGCTGTTAGTCTTGGTTAGGACATAATTTTTCCTTATTAACTTCTTAATTAGGGTCTTGATTTTTTTCTTGATTATTTATCTGGTGCTGTCTCCTGCTTACTGGGTCTTGGCTAAGACAGAAGATGAGCTCTGGGCTGTTTTCTCACCTTCCTTGGTTTATTAATTAAATCTTCTCAAAGATGCAATTAATATGTGTGTAGATGGGGTCTCAGTGTGTAGATGGGGTCTGTTGATGGTGATTTGTCTGAATGCCAATTTCCAGGGAAATTCTATGGCATTTTGGGATTTGGCTTGATTTAAAATATCAACAGTTTCCTAGTGAAAAGTGTATTGAGTACATTGAGAAATTTTAGGAATTCTTATTATGTCTTCTGACTTCCAGTTGGTGTTTGCAAACATGATCTGCTAACCTTCA
The DNA here is from genome assembly GCA_017656035.1 of Myanophis thanlyinensis. Classification (NCBI taxonomy): domain Eukaryota; kingdom Metazoa; phylum Chordata; class Lepidosauria; order Squamata; family Homalopsidae; genus Myanophis; species Myanophis thanlyinensis. The sequence goes on from JAEANM010001359.1 coordinate 26,380, forward strand.
GTTGGTGTTTGCAAACATGATCTGCTAACATTCTACCTGTCTGTCCTACATAGTGGCTGTTAAAGAATGCTAGACTTACAGAATACAAAGCAACAAAACAACAAAAACTTCTTGCAGACAGAACAAGCGGTGGAAGGAATCTATTGACTGCTGTGTTGGATTTCTTTCAGAGGCAGTAGGCCTTTATAACAGATTCACACTAGAAGATGACAGCATCTGACAAATTGTGGCTGTTCTTGGAACCTGAACAAAGTTAATCCAGATGTGACTTGGATGGGAGATGTTTTGGAAACTCTAGAGCTGTGGAGTTCTTGGTGCTCTTGATAAGATATAAAGGCTCTATGGCAAGCTTCGGTAGTATTAACAACCATAGGCAATTCAGTATAATTTAGGAGCCTGGAAGGAAAATAGTTACTTCAGAACTGTTGAGAGAATGACAAGAATGACTAACAACACTGATTGTTGGATATGTGGGCATCTTCCACCAGAATCAAGAAATGGAATAGCATTAGAAGGTATTCCCCATGATCAGTAATAGGAAAACATTTAACAATAATTGTTCATCAATTGCTCATAGGACTGTTTCATATAAAATGCCACTTGCTTAGAAAATCCCTTAGGCAACTTAATGGAACTGAACTGTATCAGTCTGGGGATCTGTTGGGTTGCTAAAACAAGATGTGTTTTTCTAAACTAAAAAATGATCTGGCAACCATTTAGATTGGTTATCCATGCCTATAATTCTTGTGTGGGTGACAGGTCTTAAAAATTCTATCTCGTAATTGGTATGGCCCATGCACTTTGGGTTTTGTGGTGCCAACTTCCTGAAATTGTTAATTCCTGTGGTGGCACGGTGCTCAGAATACAATATTGCAGGTTATCTCTGCCCACAGTCTGGAGTCCAATCCTTATAGGCTGATGGTTGACTCAGCCATCTTTCCTTCTAAAGACCATAAAATGAGGATTCAGACTGCTGGAGAAGCAATATGCTGATGTTTGTAAACCACTATGGAGTGGTACATAAGGCTAAGAGTTATTGCTATTGCTATTAATACCTCTAGAAATTTTAGAGATCAAAGATTGATCACAGAAAAAACACCCCAATAAGTTCATCTCATAGTACTGAATAGAGAAGTCATTGGCTAAATACTAATATCCCCTGTGGGTATGTTAAATTACAAAAATATTTTAGTATTAGGAAAATGACTAAAAGTATGTTCAACAGAACTTTCAATTTCAATCCTCAATGCACAACATGTGTGCAGTGAAATTGAGTGAGCCTCCATCGGTACAATCACGCAAAGCACAGAAACACAGAATACATTCTGATATCAGATACATCTCCAGACTTATAAACAAATCCCTAACCACAGGAAATGCCCAGGATGGCACATTTCCACATACAGATATATATACATATACATGCAGGTCTAGGTCTGTTCGGGTCTTTTCCTGTGTAAGTTTGAGAATATCTTCGCAACGTTTCGGCAAGATCCAAATAGAGAGACAGCAGCTCTGGTCACACACTTCTTGCACTGGCATGAAGCAGAAGGCACCAGCCTGAAGATAGTGAGTGGGATCTTGCCAAAATGTTGCGAAGAGATTCTCAAATTTACACGAGAAAAGATGCAAATAAACCTAGACCTGCATACCGGCACCCATGAAAATCTACGAAAACAAATATATACATATATACACATACACATACACATACACATATACATATTTGTTTTAGTAGATTTTCATGGGTGTAGGTATGCAGGTCTAGGTCTATTCGGGTCTTTTCCCGTGTAAGTTTCCGAATCTGTTTGCAACATTTCGGCGAGATCCCACTCGCCATCTTCAGGCTGGTGCCTTCTGCTTCAAGCCAGAGCAAGAAGTGTGTGA
>JAEANM010001360.1:0-28266 GCA_017656035.1 Myanophis thanlyinensis
AATTAAAATTTAAATTTAAAATTAATTAACCCTTTGGTATCAGGCCAGGCCAGCTTGTTGAAATAAATGGGTTTTTTAAATCTGGATACTTGGCAACTGGCTCATATTTGTGACTGTTGCATGTCCCAGGGTCACATCATCACCTTTTGTGACCATCTGTCAATAGGAAAGCCAGATTCACTTAACAGCTGTGTTATAATTTAACAATTATAATGATTCACTTAAACTGTGGCAAGAAAAGTTATAAAATAGGGCAAAATTCACTTAACGACTATCTTGCTTCATAACAGAAATATTGGGCTCAATTGTGATCATAAGTCAAGAGCTGCCTATATTGTCTTTGATTTACAACAGTTTTGTTAGTGACTCTTTGAACTTAAATGACACTGAAAAAAGTGATTTATGACCATTGCAAGAGCCCCATGGTCATGTGATCAAAATTTAGACACTGGGCAACTGACTCATATTTAGGCCGGTTGCAATATCCCAGCATCATGAGTCTTTAGGTCATGTGATCACTTTTTGTAAACTTCTGACAAGCCAAGTCAATGGACAAGCCAAATTCACTAATTGCTAAATAAACTAAGATTGTAAAATGGGGAAAACTCACTTCACAAATGTCTCACTTAGCAACAGAAATTTTGGGCTCAGTTGTGGTCATAAGTCAAGGACTGATGGTACTTCATTCAGATTAAATTCAATCTTCCCTTGACCCCAAATATTATTGGATAAGATGCTCTGTAAAAATAATATATAATTTTCTATGAAATATAATCCCTCTCTCATACGTTGATCAAAACTAGTAATATTCCATATCATATTATAAAATATTATAAAATTAATTTACTTATATTTAAGTCAGTTTATCTATCAATGTGGTTGCTAAGAGTTGACACAGACAGTGATACACAACTTGATTCCTGAACAATAAAAATAGCTGGGAAATCAGATATCTATAAATAGAATAAATTTTTAATTAATAGAAAAAATATATATTCTATGTGTCCCAAATCCCTAAATAAGCCTTTGATCAAGTTTTCAGTTGATAAAATATTCTCTCCTGAGATTCTGTTACTATAGCTGTTCTAATAAAAGAAGGCTTTTGGCCCATACTACATCTGTTTCCTAGTCTGGTCTACTTTATAAGGATAGCATTGAGATTGATCTGAATAGCTGGAATATATAGTTGGATTGTGTGACCTAGGACAAAGAAATGAAACAGTTTATGCCAATCCTAAAATTGCTAAAATATTCTTCAAACAAGCAAAATAATATCAGAATGGGACAATTGAACACAGCTGCTTAATATGCCCACTTCTTCTCGGCCAATCCACCACAGCTGACCCAACATGGGCATTCTTACTTGGCTGGCTCTCCACCAGTGCTTCTTTCCCCCATTGGTCCACCAGCATTTTTCCCCTGCTTCTTCATCCCAGGTGTTTTACAGAGGAATACTTTTCCACAGCCATTTGGCTGTGTGGGACATTTAAACGTGCATCCATCCAGCCAATCCATACGTCAAAGAGTAGGCAGCCTTAGGTACGGGGAGGTTGGGGACGGGTGCTTTGATATGCATACAAAAAGAGGGGGAAAAGAGGCTCGTAAGGGAGGATGTAATCGAGGACAGGGTCTTTCTCTTCCAAGCCTTTCAGTAGGCTGCACCCCGCCCCCGGTGGGGCCAGCATAATGACAAGGTTAATAACAAGCTGATCTGGCTTCATCGCTTAGTTGCAAAATACCAAAAGGCCAATATTTCCTTCCAAATATTAATAAGAAACAGCAATGTTGAAACAATTGCTGCTGTTCTCTGTTGTGCTGATTAGCAGAGAATTCAATGATTGGGTGATCTGATCACATGACTGAGTCAACCAAATTAAATACATGCCTGTGAATGGCCCAGGTTTTTTTGACTCAGTCTGATCGAGAAGAAGTGGCTTAAGCCTGGGGCGTAGGCTTCTCCAACCACCACCGATAAGAGATTCTATCAGCCTGGATGGGAGTTATCTGAAGTCCTTCAGCTTCCCTTGATCGAGGACTTGGGGGTATCCCTAGTGTTCCCCTCTGTTACATCTGGGGACCCTGAGGAAGCTCTCAAACTAGAGGACAGGGGAACAGAAGATGCTGTGCTATTCCCATCAGGCTTCAGCGGGGTTGGTTAGAGCCTCATCAGCTGCTACCTTCTTCAACTGCACAACTTTAATGTGGCTTCATCAGCTCCAGGATAGGTTGCCAGCTGAGTACATTAGGCTACAGCAGGATGTCACCAAAATTATTGCTGCCACCCAATTTTCCACTGATGCCACTTGAACTCTATTCATTTTGCATCCCAATCCTCAGTCACTTCAAGGAGGCTTCTCTGGCTCAGACATTGGCAGGCGGAGGCGAAAGCTAAGTGGCATCTTGTTTTAACCCCATTTCAAGGAGACAGACTCTTAGGGAAAACCATTGACCCTTTGCTGATTGAGACCAAGGATAAGAGGAAGATCTTGCCTTCCCAGGTCAGGAGACTTGGTCGCAGATATTTCACCGTTCCAGCATGCATCCTCTTTTCGGTCTGCTCCTCCTGCATCCTCCTCCCAACACAGAGCTTTTGCCTGCAACCCTGAATGTCTCCAAGACTACCAGGACAGGTACAGGCCTCCCCCACAGACCAGGCATCCCTTTGAGGCACTGGAGGTCACCCTTTCAGATGTACTAAGTAATCCCTCTTCAGAGATCCCCATCGGTGGGCGATTTAAATGGTTTGCAGACTGATGGAAGGAGATTGTTTCAGACAGGTGGGTCCTTAGTATCATCAGACATGGACTGGTTCTTGAGTTTCTCTCCATTCCTCTGAGACATTTCGTATCTTACCTGGTAAGCTAGACCCCTTCTAGGAGGTCACTCATGCAGGAGGCAATATATCTTCATTAAGAACCTAGCGGCACTAAATTCTATACTTCTGACTATATATAGTCTATACTCTTCTATAGAGCCATCTATTGCCAACCATATGATTGCAACATCTGGGCGCAATCAATGACATATCTCTTCATCAGGTTTTCCTCTCTGAGGACAAGCTGAACAGTATTTGAGACTTTCTCCTCCACTTCCAACAGCAACCAACAGTTTCCCTTGTGCAATTATCGCAGTTCCTAGGGAAACTCATATCCTGTGTAGATATTATTCCTTGGGCTAGGTTACACTCCTGTCCTATTCAGTGGTTTATGCTTCCAGCACAAAGGGACAGCCAAAGCACCTCTTCATCCAGTGTTGTTTCAACGAGGGTCATCCAGTCTCTCCAATGGTGGAGGTCGAAAGCCATGTGCAAGGGATGTGCCTTCCGGTCACAGGCCACGTCATCGTCACCACAGATGCCAGCTTGTTTGGTTGGGGAGCCCATTCAGGCCTCATCATGGCTCAGGGCCAAGCCGAGCATTTACACAACATCAACTGTCTGGAACTCAGGGCAATCCGCCTGGCTCTCCACAGTTTTGACAACACTGTTCAAGGTCATCATGTCTGGTACTGACCGACAATGTGGCCTCCAAGGCACATATCAACAGACAGGGCGGCACCCAATCTCATTCTCTCATGGCAGATGCCTGGGCTCTATGCCTTTGGGCAGAGGCACATTTGAGCTCTCTCCACGCTCAGCACATTTCTGGGACCAAAAACATTTGAGTGGATTGGTTGAGTCTCAAATAGATCACTCCGAATGGCAACTCAACCCCTTAATTTTCGAGGAGTTGACATCTCGGTTTGACCTGCCGGTTGTGGATCTCTTTGCTTCCCCTTCCAATGCACAACTACCACAGTTCTTCACCCATTATCTCACCCCAGAAGCTGAAGGAATAGACTCTCTATGCAGTCCTTGGCCTCCAGGATTGCTATATGCCTTCCCCTCATTCCCGCGGTCATCAAGAAACTGCTGGAGGAGCAAGCCAAGATTGCCCTTGTAGCCCCTTATTGGCCCAGGATACCATGGTTCATGGACTTAGTCTCTTTGTCAGTCGCTTGCCATTGGCACCTTCCCATCGATTGCCTCTCTCTCCAGCAGGGGACACTGCTACATCCCCACCCAGGATGGTTCCAGTTGACCACCTGGAGATTGAGCGGCAGGCCTAAAGGAGTGTAGACATCTCTGAAAGAGTCACCACGACCATTCAGGAATCCAGGAGACCATCCACCAATTGCATTTATGATGTTATGGGGATAGCCTTCTCTAATTAGTGCATTCTGACTCATGTGAACCCACTTCTAGCATAATTTCCTCATGTCCTTGAATTCTTACAATTAATGTCCCAGTATTTTCGGCAAAGAAACTTGATCGACGTCTGGAGCTCCTGTAAATAAATGCCTATGGCCTCCCTATTGAATATCTGATTGGAAAGGGGGAGGGTTTTGGATTCTCTGCTCAGCTCAATGAGAAGGAGCGTTATCAGATGGGACCAACACCCTTTCTCCATTGTGCTGATTAACAGAGAATCCAATGATTGGGACCTACCAAAGCTAGTTGTCCCAAGGTGGGTCCAATCTCAGTAATCAAGAATCTTCCAGTAAATGGACCTGTTGTAGTACCTTGCATCCAAAGGCAGCATCAGCAGAAGCAAATGCATCTAACTTATAATGACAGATAAATTGGTAAGGAGAGGACCAGGTGGCTGCCCTGCAGATCTCAATAGAAGACTGTGTCGCCCAAGCCATGGTAGTGGCTGCACTCCTGGTCGAATGGGCCAATACTGGGACATTCACAGAGAAAAATTAATTGTATTTAATTTGGTTGACTCAGTCATGTGATCAGAACAGGGATATCACCCAATCATTGGATTCTCTGCTCAGCACAACAAGAAGGAGCATATCAGGTAGGACCAACGCCCTATTCCAAGTTTCTTCAAATGGCAGATCTTTAAAGGAAGAATCTTGCAACCACAGGGAGACAAGAGAGCAAGTAAAAAAAAAAGTCTGGCTAGTTTTGATTGAAGGGTTAGATCCTTTTCTTCATCTCCTTGCATGCATATCAAAGCAACATCCCCCAGAAGAAAAAAATTTAAACTAAAAAAAATAGCAACATCCCCCATTTCATCATGCTTGAGGCCGCCCTCCCCTCAGTGTGTGGATTGGCTGCCCAGATGCATATTTATATGTCCCAAACAGCCAAATGGTTGTGGGAAAGTATCCCTCTGTGAAATGCCCTTGATAAAGGGATAGGGGAAGAACGTTGGTGGACCAACGGCAGAAGAGGACCGCTGGTGGAGACCCAGCCAAGTAAGAATGCCTGTGTTGGGTCAGCTATGGTGGAATGCCTGCGAAGATGTGGCATGTTATGGCAGCCATGTTCAATTGTTCTCAAAGTGTGAGAAAGCAAAACTACAATAAAACACAATAATTGTAAATTAGGTATGATTAAGGTGTGATACATTTTACAAATAGTAAGTTATATTTTTTATACTTGTTATACTTGTGTTTAATGTACCATATGTATTTCTTGCTTGGTTATTATTTTTTCTGATTATACAGGAAGTTCTACCTGTTGCAGGGGTGGAAATGCAACTAACAGCAGCTGTTTCTCTTTTGACAATTCTTCAAGAGGAGTCAATATCCATCCATACTTATTCTCACTCATTCTTACAACTCATTCTACAGAATCTGGAGCATAGAGATGCAGGTCAGAGGAATGTATGTTGCTGATTTCTTAGTTTGCTATGCTTTTTCTTCTGATAATGTACTATTTAAAGCAGTACATGCAGGAATAAAATAAAATAAATAATTATAGAATAGGTTTGCTAGTGCTATATCATGTAAGCTTTTATATTTCATCCTTTTTATTAAAAGAAATCCCTTTTAATAAAATTATAAAAAAGAGTAGGGAATTACAAGAAACTAAGCAGGCTCACAATGAGGAAGACACATCAAAAGGAATGAGGTGGTGCTTGCAATTCAAAAATGCTCAGGGGTTAACCATAAGGGTGCTATACAAACAACCCAATGTATTCCCTCTTTGTGCCTACATATTCACTTGTGATCCCTTCTTCTCCAATCTCTCCTCTTTGCAAGGGGGAAACAAAAAGAAAAACAGATCAGGCACAGGGCAATATGTACTGACTGTAATGGTAATTACATGACTAAGAGACACTACAAAGGTCGTTAATGTGGACATAGGTCTTAAAGTTAATTTTTCAGCACTGTCAAAACTTCATATGGTCACTGAATAAAGCAGTTTGTAAATGTGGTCTACTATACTCCAAGGTAAGTTCAGTCTAGGCTTTTATTTGGTGGGTCTTAGTTCCAATCAAATTCCTATTTGATCTGTTAAATTATATTTTAACATATTAACTTCTATAATGTATACATTATATATTTATTTTAGTGTTACTGTTGTCACAATGTTGTTAATTGAAGTCATTGTCTAAAATAATTTTACAGATCTTGTTTATAGTGCTTATATCTGTAGTTTATTTGTACTTCACAGGTGTCAGTAATGCTTGGCTGGACACACTTCTTGCTGCAATAGAAGCTCTTCCAAAAGAAACTATTAGACATGAGGTAATATTATTTTCTCATAATATTAGTGGGAAGAAATAATATTGGTTTAGTGAGGTATTCAGATCATGCTCTAATTATAATATCCTGGTTTCAGAAATTATCTTCAGATGGAGGAAGAATGATATGTGATACTTAAAGAAACACAAATCATACAGTGTTGCTTAAAGAATTACAGAAATAAGAATGATTATTTGTAAAAATATGTCAGAAGAGACAGCTATATGGGAGACAAGTAAAACTAGGAGGAATCTTAGATAAGAGGAATCTTAATAAGACTTGCAGCAAATCAGGAAAAAAGAACATAATAGATATGATAATTAGAAGAGAGAATAAAAGACAGGATAGATTCATAAAACTAGTTTCAATCAACAAGCACTGAAAGAGTTCAGTAAATTAACAGATTTATTGGAAGTGATAGAATTTCAAAAGATGAAAAGCAAACAAAATCATTTTGAAAATGCAAACAAACCAAGGAAACGTTCGGCATATGAAATCAGAAAAAAAAGGCTGATATAGCTATGAAGAAAAAGACAAAGTATTATATATAAGATTGGTAATAGCAAAAAAAAATTTGTGTGGAATTATATTCCAGGCATAAATTTACAAGAGACATTCAAAAACATTTATTGAAAACTCAGCTTAAAGAATTTACTAAAGAATGTAGACAAACCTTAAGTAAGTTAATATGAACGCAAGAGATTAAATAAGCAGTAAAGAAAATTAAAATGAATAAGGCGCTAGGGACGGAAATGCTATTGTGTAACAAAGAAGTAGAAGAGGTATTAGCAGAACTCCTATTGAAATGATGACTAAAAATCAAACAAGAAAAATAATACCGAAAGCTTGAGAAGTTGTACATAAGGCTAATATATAATAACCCAAAGAAATCTCAGTCATATGGGACATTTCTTTACAAATACATATTAACCAAATGTATGAAGGGCATTTCCAGAACTGTACATGTAAATCAGACAATTAATTCCAAAAAAGAAAATACAAGGTAACATTTATTATAAACTAAAATTTGTCAACATTAATAAAAAGAGGGCAGCTGTAGTATTTTTACACATGAAAAAAGTCTGATAATTCAGAATGGACTTTTTTTTTTACTAGAGACAATAATCAAATGAAACTTGGAGTATTAAAAACTTGGCTCCACAACATATATTAACACAAAGATTAATGAATGTTCAAGATTTATATGGAATGGGAAAAACCAAGAGTTATGTTTGAAATTGTACAAAACTTAAAAGACATTTACATTGTTCTAGATCGAGAATGTAAACTTTTGATTTTATCTTAGTTTTTTTACTAACTTGGCCACTATGCCACAGGTTATATTTTTCTGATATAGAAAAAAAATGCATCAAATGTAGCCTATAGTTACAAGTACACTGACACTTGCTGCAAGGATGATTTGGAAAGCTGATATTAAAGATTTTAGCATGTGAAGAAGTTCTTAATGCATATATTTGTTGCTTGACTTTTATTTATCTAATTCTAGATTTTTATCTCAATTTCTTCTTGTCTTCTGTCCTATAGATCCTGAATCCTCTTGTTTCCAAGGCACAGCTTTCCCAAACGCTTCAGTCTCGCCTGGTTAGTTGTAAAATCTTGGGGAAATTAGCTAACAAGTTTGAAGCTCATATGTGAGTAGCTTGTGTGTGTTTTAGATGTCCTAATGAATAAATGGTCTACAAAGGAAACAAGGTGACCTCATTTTGTTGCAATAGAAAAGAATACTACTTTCAGATGTTAAGAAACTGTATATTACACAGTGATCTTAAGACACAATCCATAAAGCTCTGGTGAGCAGCATCTTTGTTATCTAAATAGTAATACTTGAGTCTACTTAGCAATTGTAGGTGCTGAATTGTATCCTCTATAAAAGGATAAATATTTCCTACAACTTCAATTATAATCTTTGTCCTGCATAGTGTCATTTCAGCAAATTTTATCTTATTTCCATGATTTGCCCTACTAGTTGCCATTTTAGATTTTATGTTATTTTGTTTGGAAGTGTTTTTAAATTTGTTGTCAAGACTGGTATACCATATTGAAGGATATACAATAATTGCATGCTATCCCGCATGAAAGCAATTTCAGAAACAGTCAACTTCATTTTTGTTCAGCTGTACCACCTTGTTTGCTCTTATAAAGGTATTGGATTTGTCTGCTTATCTTTTAGTTTCAAAGAATATGATAGTGTAACTCAGAATAGAGTTTATATAAGAGTTGAGATTTATGAATGTTTAAGGTAGGTTCATTGTGATTTGCTTAATTTTCTTCAGATCTTACATTGCCGTGTTGATAGGCTTACAGCATGTCGGATATTTTATATGGGTGTGGAAGACATTAAAAATAATGTCAATGAATGGGTTCTTGAATCCATTATTTTCTTTTTAGTTACATATGAATTTATTTTATTTTTTATCTTGCTGCAGAGACAACCCCACCCCCCTTTTGAGAACTGTCTGTTGAATAGCCAGGAAATAAAGGCACTCACCACATTTTAACAATGATAGCCTGTATAATATAGATGAGGATATATTTCTTGACTTGTCCCTTTTTACTGTGTGCCAAAGGAAAGAAGAAAGCGTTGATCAAAATATGATTTGACCTCAGGATGATGCCAAGTAGCCAGTCAGATTTTGTTCTGTGATGGTTCTATAAAACAGAGTCCAAAGAATGCTTGCCTTCATCCTGATGCCAATCAAAAGACTTCTATGAACAAATGAGGGAACAAATGAGTAAATGAGGGAGAACAAAATGACCCATAAAGAAACAGGTGTTCAAAATATATTTTGTCTTCTCAAGAACCTTCTGTTGTTTCCAAAATAAGTTGTGAAGCATTTTAAAGTTCAACTCTAGCTATGTCTTGATTTTCTAGAAGATTTTTTCAGATCAGTCTGAACAGATGAAATTCACTACATCATTTATGTTTCCTGTTCAGAAATTTAGAATTCTTGATACATTTACCAATTATTTATCTACTTACATATCTTTAATACTGATAAAGTAATTAGAGTTTGGGGTTCTGTTTATTTGCTAACATTTTATTTCATCATTAAATATTGTTATGATGCTTTAGTGGCCTATATGTTCTTAACATTTGAGAAGTGTAAATTATCTTTTATATGTATTGTAGTATGTTGTTGTTCAGACACTGAAAAAACATACAGTTATTATATACATTATTATAACTTACATAAATTAAATTACCAGGTTTTTTTTCTCCTTTATTACAGTTTTGAAATATATGTGGCAAAATTACGAGCATTTTTTCTATGACAATTTAAGTAACCCTTTTCTTTTTAGCATTAAAAGAGAAATCCTTCCCCTGGTAAAATCTCTTTGCCAGGATGTAGAATATGAAGTTCGTTCCTACATGTGCCGGCAGCTAGAATTAATTGCTCAAGGAATAGGGTAAGCAAAGCTTGATAATTCATACTTGATACATCAGTGTAAATAATTTCAGATAATATTGGTATTAATTTGCAACAGATTGCACAGTTTTTGAATCGGATTGATTTAACATGTTAACTTGAATTAATATGTTAGCTTGAATTCATACAATATAAGTTTCCAAATTACTCCAATTACAAGTGATTTCCTTTTATGAACAACCAAGTTATATTAGTTATGTTAGGCAAACATTTTCTTATTGGTGCCAAGCATGTTTTTCTTAAATTGCAATTGTTAATAAATTTATCTTTCAATCTTGGGCTATTTCTCTCACAGCCAATGTGACGTAAAGATTAGAATATCTGAAAAAAAAAAAATCCAAATTCAAATCATCACAAAGCTGATTTTGATCAATTAATAAAGGGGGACTGTGCTGCCATTAGGTGAATCCAGAGTTAGTTAAACAGTGATAACGCAATATCAGCATATCAGTAGTTTTGCATTATGTTTAGTGCTTGAGTGCACTGAGTGATATACTGTAGCCCTCTATTCTACTTTCTATATTTTTCAACATATTTGTAAACAATTCCGATGTGTTTAGGAAACATGGTTTTAAATTTGGCATGTTACACAAATATAATGGAGTACAGATAATCTATGACCATTTAAAGTTATGCAAATGCTAAATGAATGTTTGTTACAATCAATCTCTGCAGTCCTGGCCAGCAGTCATTGATTGAAATCTGAGTGCTTGGCAGATTCATAGTTTTCATGCCGTGATAGTTAAGAGGTAAAGATTCTTCTTCAGTTTAATTTTTTCCTAAACTGAAGCTCACTAAATTAATGGTGAAACTGACATCTTGAGACAGATAAATGAAAAATAAATAGGTTTTGAGCTTTCAGAATTAGATTTTCATTTTTCTATTGTCTTGATTTTCCAAGTGATGCCTCTTATTCTCTTGATTTTCCAAGTGATGCCATGTCATGGTTTTCAGTGAGCATTGGAGTAGATACATGCACACAGAGAGACACACATGCACATGGTACTTTCATAAGAGGACGGATGAAGTTATTTCAAGGGGGGCAGCAGATGTAGAGAATCTTTTTCATGTACTCTTGTATATAGTATATTGCTCCCACTGGAATGCCAACAATTCTTTGACTCAACTGATGACGAATTACAACAAATCTCTACCGAAAGCATTCAGCATTCAAATTCTAACACATAAATTTTGCTCTAGATTACACTGTTCTTGTGTATGAAATTTTACTGTGTACACTATTGAGAAATTAAATGCAATAAACATTCTACTTAGTAGTTAGTCCCATTGATTTTAATAAACTATTACTTGGCTTGTGAATTCTATTCATATTTAAATATATTTTTCCGTAGGTATAGATTAAGGAATTATACATATTGAAAGCTGTCTCTTATTTCCAATGTATGGATACTATAGTAGCTGACAATTATGAGTTATCTCGTAAATGTTTGCTGGTTGTTTTTTTTTGTAGAACGGAGCTAACAAAAAATGTAGTGCTTCCAGAACTAGTAGAATTAGCCAGGGATGAAGGCAGCAGTGTACGTCTTGCAGCTTTTGAAACATTGGTAAATCTATTAGAAATGTTTGATGCAGGTAAGATTCATTAGCTCTGCAGCTATTTTTCTACCTGTTATGATCTGTTTCTAATATGCTAATAATCATATGTTGATTATTCATCCCTTTCTAATATCTTTTATGTTTTTCAGATGATAGAAGTCAAACTGTTCTCCCATTAGTGAAATCATTCTGTGAAAAGTCCTTTAAAGCAGATGAATCTATTCTGGTTTCATTATCTTTTCATTTAGGGAAGCTTTGTAATGGACTATATGGTATGACTAAAAAGTTTTCAATACAATTTTAAGGGTGCTGCATTTGTTTATATTTGGTTGGAAACATTTAACACTGCATTCCTGATTGTGCTTACTTCTGGAATAAAGAACACTTGATATTCAATTAATTATAATAAGGAATTATAATTAATTATAATTATAATTAAATGACAAAATCTGCCACTTTTTCCCTAGCTAATGTATGATATGATAGCATTGGTATGAATTTTTAATCAATATCTGCTTAAATACTTAGTATAGTTTAGAAAACACATTCACTTAATTTACCAACATTCACTTAAAAATCATTCAAATAAGATACCAAATAAAATTGTGTCAAGCAAGCAGCTATTTCCTAGATATTTTTGAAAAAAATTCTATTGCCAGTACCCAAACCAAAATGGATTTCTAATGCATTTAATTCACATCCTGCAAATTTTACATGGAGGGCGAATGAGCTGAAAGGAAAGGAAAACACCAAGGACTCTAAAGTTCAATTCTGAGTTATGTATATTGTCTTGGGAATTATACATTTCCAAAATGTTAACCCATAGTGGACAGATCATACATGAAGGGAAAAACACAATGACGAAGGAAATAGCAATCCACTTCAGTGTTTACTAAGAAATCTGATTAAACATGATAGCATTAGTTCTACAGGTTGCAAAGTATATAGCAAGCTATTGGGGGGAAAGCAGAGACCAAATATTTGAGTAGTTCTGGTCTTTATGATGTGACTGGATTAAAGCTGAAAAGGTAGTCAGCTGCTGATATCATAATCAAAGGGATAAATTGATACTGCAAAAAATCTATAACGTAATGTTAGAATCATGATCCAAGGCAAACTTGCTAAAATCTAGCAGAATTGTAAGAATGAATACTGAAATAGACTATTTCACATGAGGGGAACATCAAAGCTTCTATTATGAACAAGACTACCATAGAAGAAAAGTCATCTTTATTAATAAAAGAGAGCCACAGTCAGTGGTTGGATACCCATGACAGAATTATTTCTATTTGAATTCAGGGCAACCCAATATGATGATGATCTAAGTCCATAGTCCAACCTTAGTTTTAGAGGAAGCAGAACTTGTTCAAAAGTAACTTGTTATTACACTGTGTCAACACAACACTAAAAAAAATCACATCTTAACTAATGAAGCAAAAGTCTAAGATAGGGGTGGCCTATGGGCTGGATGTGTCATGTGCAGGCCATGCCCACCCCAGCGCCACAAAAGGAAAAAATGTTGCAAACATCACATGACAGCAATATGGCATTGCAAGTTTGACACCTGTGGGCTAAGAGAATACTAAAAATATTCAGGGTTCCTTCCAATAACTTAAAATAATAATCTAATTAACACATGGTCATTACCAGAGAGACAACCGCCAACATGAAATTGTCTATGTATTTTGCAAGCAAGTATGGACAAACTGTTCTGTCAGTCAAAACTAGATATGACTCTGAGGCTCAGATATGTTGTGAGTCACTATTTTCAATCCTACTGTAACTTTGAACAGCTAAACAAATAGTAGTTAAGTCAAGACTATTTGTAGGTTGTCAGTAAGTTTCTGGACCCAATTCAAAGTGTCTATGGTACAGTACCAGGTTTTCTTACATCCACTGAATAGTTCTACCTGTTGAGAACAATTCTCTGAATTTGGTTGTTTGCTCGCAGACATTTCATTATCAAAGCAGATAACATTTTTTGAAAAAATACCTAATCTGGTAACGAACCACCTGCAAGCAAATAAGAAAGCTTGGACACCATGTAACTCCCAATAATATACAGTACATTGTATTATTTGCATGTGCAAATCTCTTCAGCATTGCAAGGTAACAGTACAGGAAATGGGGAAGTTAGCTTTAAATTTTTTATCTAAAAACAAATTAGAATCAATAATAATCAGAGATCAATAATACATTGGTAAATACATATTTCTAATATATTATAGAAAAGCCCTGAAGCAGGAGTTATTATATACTTTTAGGATGTAAGCCTCGTATGTTTGGAAATATGCAAGTGAAATCACATAGAATACAGTCACTCTTATCTTGATATTTTGGAGAAGTATCAGATTGCTGTTAGCACTACAAAATGAGGATTTGATCAGTGCAGAGAGGGAAGCCTCACCATATTAGAAGTTCATGGTAATTATTTTGTTAATGGTTCTTTGATCTGCAATTGCTATATTTCAAAGTGATAGAAAATAAATTATTTAGTTTAATCAAATCTGTGTTTTTTTCACATTAACATGGAAAGTATTTTCAGAAGTTATTGTTGGAGCCTGTAAAGTTTACAGTTGCACGAGACAACTAGGGAAAGACGAGATGAGATTTGCCAGTATTGTCAATGAACTGCCTGGCATGGCAGAGATTTAAAGTGCTGAATTCATTATGTCTGCTACTATAAGCGCAATGATTTGATAGGCTGTAATTTAACCAATTTATGAAAATAAAATATTGAACAAGCATTTTATTTGTTTAAAGGAATTTTTACACCAGAGCAGCATTTGCGATTTTTGGA
This sequence comes from Myanophis thanlyinensis, assembly GCA_017656035.1. Taxonomy (NCBI): domain Eukaryota; kingdom Metazoa; phylum Chordata; class Lepidosauria; order Squamata; family Homalopsidae; genus Myanophis; species Myanophis thanlyinensis. The sequence continues at coordinate 14,329 of JAEANM010001360.1, forward strand.
GTTCTATAAGAAGCTTTGTACACTGGGATTAGAACAGGAAAATGGGCACAATGACAACCAGATTCAGCTGCAAACCCTAGAACAGGAAAAGAAATACATATCAGTGAGGAAGAACTGTGCTTACAATTTACCTGTGAGTGAAATACTCTTTTGTTTATCTGTAATTTAAACTTACCTGTGGTCGTGAATGGCTGCGTAAGCATTTCACTGCATATTGTACCATGTACGATTGTGCATGTGACAAATAAAATTTGAATTTGAATCTGAATTTGAATTTAATTTGTGTGAAAGATAGACTTGTGGAACTCTTTCTGATTTTAAAGAGAGATTATTTCCTATGAAACACATTTTCTCCTAAATCAGAAAACTGTAAGGTTAGTGGAGCTGAACCTTTTATTGTTTAACAAAGAGTAGATTAAAAAGAGGAAGAAGGGTTGCCTGATTTGATGGCTATTGTCGTTTACTCCAGCTAAATAGACAGATTATAATTTCTATTTCTGCCAGTTATTTTTGGAGAGTAAATAGGAAAGCGGAGGAGGGAATAGACATATATGTGCTAATCTTTATTATATATTACATCATTTATATTTCTAGGCCATGATGATTTTTGTGGATCCCAAAAATTTCAATTTGGAACTGTATTCTACATTCTTCTGTTTCTGTCATGATCCTGAAGTACCAGTCAGACATACTATGGCTAGTAGCTTCTATGAAGTAAGTCAGGAAATGTTTGCCATGGAAACGCTGTTTGACTTAATGTTAATAAATATTTTAAATACTGAATCTTATTTTGACGTGTATAATTATGTAAAATACCACACTATAAAAGTACTTCTTAAAAGATTGCCTCCCCTTAGAGCCATTGAGTATGCAGTCTAAGATCAGTTTCAATGCACTACCTAGGGTCCTTTTGATAGTTGCTTCATGTTGTGATTGTTGAGAGTAGGCCATCTTATTATTTTATTAATTTATTTAAAACATTTCTATAGCTGCAGTTAATATAGTTTGCCTGATTGCCTCTATTCCAGGAGTGCCCTTGAATGCTATCTAAAAACAGCAATCCATATAGAATGCAACAGCACATAGCGATGGATGAGAGCCATTACAGCCATGTGATTGTATATTGTAGGTGCTGCATTGGTTTCCAGTAGGTTGCAAAACACATTGTATAAGATGTTTGGTTTTGATTTTTAAAGAAATAGCTTCTAGCAACTTGTAGAACCTCTTCCTCTGGGTAGAACCAACTGATAGCAGTGTTCCAATATTTGAGGGGCTGCCACAAACAAGAGGAAGTCAACCTATTTTTCAAAGCATCAGAATGCAAGACAAGAAAAATGATTGGAAACTAATGAAGGAGAGAAGCAACCTACAACTGAGGAGAACTAAGGAACAGAGAAAAATTAACCAGTGGAACGATTTGCCTTCAGAGGTTGTGGATGCTCCATCACTGGAGGCTTTTAAGATTGGACAGCCACTTGTCTTGAATGGTATAGGGTGTCCTGTTTATACAGGAGGGTTGGACTAGAAGACCTCCAAGATCTCTTCCAAATCTGTTGTTCTGTTCTGTGTCTAGTTTGCTCATTCCTATTGAAGTGTTGAAGGAAACTCATTCACAAAAGGTGAGATTGGGAATGGTGATGGTTTCACTTTGTATAACAATCCCTTACTGCAACTCTGATTTCTTTTCAAAAACCATTAATACAAGAGTTATTTCAGAGAACATTTGGAAGCCAAAGTTGTCCAATGATACCCTAGCACTGTCAGACATGTATTATGATTATTGTTTGTTATTTGGATTCTTCTTTTTGGATTATGTTGGAGTTTTAGTTGTCTGTTTTTAATATTTTTAATTAATATAAATTGTCTTCAGTGGTATACAAATAAAAAAGTAAATACCAGCACCTTGAACAACACTTTTCAAGGCCAATGCAGCACCCATAATATAAGTATCATATTGCTAAACTGACTTTCTGAACCAACTGCAGTTTCCAGATTATCTGAGTAGTCTCAGAGTTCATTACAGTGATCCAATGTAGAGGTTATAAGAATATGAATTACAAAATGTTCTCTTTTTTAATCTCTTATTGTTTGTAATATATATTTTATTCAGTGCTTTCAAGCACTTGTTCTGTGGCCCCTTGATTAATTTGTTAAAGGTTTACAAGCCCCAACAGTTATAAACATAGCTCTGAATAAGCATACCTATAGCCATACAGTAAGTTCCCTTAATTTCACCTAATGATAAAATAGAGTCTGTATATTTCAGACCATTTTAATTAAATTTTCTGAAAGGGCTTTACAACCTGAGTATAAAAATAATTTTTTTCATTATATTAATTGAAAAGATATCTTTAGGAGAATCCTTAGCACTCTACCCACTATCCTCTTAATGTATATTAGTTGTTTATTGGCTTACTTATACAGTACCTGTGAAGAAAATAGCCCCTTGGGAAGATTTAACCTCACTTTCCCTGTCAATAAAATTGTAGAACTGCAGTTTGCTGACTTGTCTAGAAACCTGTACAGAACTTTCACTACCTTTCACCCTCTGAGAAAGAATTAATCTATGGATGGCAACATACTCCAGATAGATCCCCACAGTTCACTTAAGTTTTAAATTGTATAGAAGGTCATATTGGATTCAAAATGTTGCAGAACCTCAGCTTTGCTACCAAAACAAACTACTGAACAAATAAAACCATATAAATCAATCCAACATGATAATATGGATATTAATATTGAAAATTGTTGTGAGGTTTAGAGGAGTTAGCAGAATTTCACTTATACAATTCTCTTGTCAATCAAGCATTTGTGGTTAAGGAAGGTTTTAGTTTCAGACTTAGTGCAGTAATTGATTTGAAATGGGTGTAAGTAATCTTGAGCAGTTTGCTGCTTACTTAAATACTTTACCCAGAGAAGAAAGGTTTGTTATTACAAAATAGCATAATGCACAAATTACTATCTTCAAAACGGATAAGACTGTTCCCTCTCTTAATGAACTTTTGGACTCTTAGAAAACATGGATAATGTTCACTTTTTCTCTATTTTGTCACTATCAGAAGACAGTAATAATGTAATAATACCTAATACATCTGGGAATTAGAATCTGATCAACTGTGTTTTACATTAGTAGGAAGTACATGGCAAAATGTATGCAAAATTTCTTTTCAAAATATATTTAGATTTTATAAATTAGCAAACTATTTCTAAGAGATTATTGTCAAAGCACACAGTACATTCTTTTTTCTATCAATATAATACTATATTGCAAATAGTAAGGAAAGAACAAGACCTCAATAGCTTTAAAATATGGGCATTGGCATTTTAGATTTAGTCTATAGCTTAGTTTCCTATTCAAGCTTTTTTTAAAAAAATATAACATAAATTAAAAGGACTAATATCTGTTTATTATTTTGTAATTTTCTAGGTTGTCAAGCTTTTAAATACTGATGTGTATATAATACATAAAGAATTGATAGCCCTATTGCAGGATGAATCAGTAGAGGTAATGACCTATTTGTTGTTTATATTGATAATTCACAATTATTCCAAATTATATTTATTAAAGGAAGAAATTCTTGATGGCTCAAAACATAGGATGAATCATAGCTATTTGTCTCATGATCCTAGCATAAAGGACAAAGAATGATGTCACTGTAAAGTCATCTGAAAGTGATGAAGGATAACTCTTATATTACTTTCCCAGGAGAAATAGAAAATGTCTAAAGTTGTAAAAGAAATCACTCTTCAGAGGCATATATAACAGTTTGATCTCACTCTAGTTTGCTATGCCTTAGGTTCAATCAGTCCGATTAGTGCTGAGTAACATTCCCTTTAGTATGATATTATACTATTAAATCAGAATGTACGGGGTAAGACAATAGAAGACAAAGTTATGCAAGGAAGGCGTATAGTATTCAGACTAGGAAGTGGACTGGGAATATTCCGACCGGGAAAACAAAAAGAAAGTAATTTCTAATATTTTCTTAAATGGTGGAAAAAGAACAACTATATTGAGGTACTATAATATTTCCTCTTAAACTTGTCTTCTCATGAATATTGCAGAAGTGTGGCTTAAATCAGAAAGGGATTAGATGAAGCACTGAATAGATAAGTTACTCTGTGTGTTTATAGAACTATATTTCTTGGATGGAAGATTCTCCTCCAGGGGTAAGCGGGAATCTATGATAGATGAGCACTCTGACTAATGGTGATTGGTCAGTTGCTCCAGTACTTGAAACTGCACAATTGCAAGGCATTTTAGAGATGAACTGACACCTAAATTCATATGATAGTTAATGAAACATCTCCTGGTATTTTACAGATAAGAATGGGTATTTCTGCAGCAATGGATGGTTCCAAATATTCTTTGTCAGCCCTGTGAGGAAGCAGACCAGGCCAAGAAATAGGAAGACTTAAGAAATAATTTTGTTTCAATTGGCTATAGCACCATGTGTGTGCTTCCCCTCCTCCCCTTTTTTATATTCATGTAAACTAGGAGAGTGTCTGTCTGAATTGTTTTCATAGTCCTCTCCTATTATTTGGACTCAAACAATAGTTTTCTTTTTATTCCTTTGTTAACTGATCTGCTCTCTCTCCATCAAATTCATACTCTTTGCTGTCTGCACCCTGCTTTCTTCATACGACATTAACTTCTCCTTCTGCAAGCTGTTAGATCAGAATACTTTCCTCTGTCTGCAGTTCTGCACTCACATTAGTTCTGCTAGGTACCTAGGTTTTGGAAATGTAAGTAATATATTGTCTTTTAATTAGGTGATAGATGCATTAATAAATTACCTTCCTGAAATTCTTGAACTTCTGTCTACTGGAGGAGAAAACAGTGGATCAGAGAACAAGGTAAAGTAGATGACTCTGCCAGCAGTATCATATTTTAAACAACAAGAAACTTTACTATTTATTAAAATTATATCTTGCCAAGGTGACTTTAGATGACTTACAGTCTATCAGAAAAAATACCAATATAAAATATCAAAGCAAATGTTTAGAGACATTAAATTTAAATTAACATTAACCAAAATGGTGAGGAAGCAAGCAAGACATGCACAGGATAGAGGTGGGGTCTTATTTTACAATCTTAGTCTTATCTAAGATCTATCATTTCTCTCACCCTGAAAGCACCTGAAAATTGTTACTATTCTGCTTTCATTTGTGAGGCTGTGATTACGTTAATGCAGAGGGAGAATGAACCTTGAGTGCCCTATTTTCAATTGTGGGGAAAGCTTTGGTAGTCTCTATGCCTCCCAGGACAAGTCGTCTTAATATCCTTGGGGGGATTAGAGAAAACAAAAAATAATTTAGAACAATGAACATGGGAAGGGACAGAAATAAATCAGAAGAAGTAATCCCAAGCGCTAGTGGTTTTTTTATTGGTACTCCCTTGATAATTATAAATAAATGCATGATGAATTATAAAAAGCTATAGAGCAAAATCTGAATGGACCAGTTCCTGAAGTTTTGAAGCTCTGGTGTTCTCCTGCATATTACAGGTGATAAAAGTGACCAGAAACCCCAGTTTACAGTTTAGGATCAGTAATTCACATGTTAGTTAAGTCAGAGTTTGACTTTATGCATTTTATGTAAGTTTCAAAGATAATTTGAAAACGTTGGTACAGAATTCAGTGATGTAGATATTGGAATAGTTGGAAACTTGTGCCATAATCATGTGTGGTATGTGCTACTGTATTTTGGTGATTCTGATTTAATATGTGTGATATACTTAGGCTAACTATACATTAGACTAACTATACATTAAATTGTTTTTCCCCTTTCAGCTTTTAAATTTCCCAGAGTTAATTCCAGCACTAACAAGAGCTGAACAGAGGGCAGCAACCTCTTTAAAATGGAGGACACACGAGAAGCTACTACAAAAGTATGCCTGCTTGCCTCATGTCATCTCAAGTGATCAGATTTATTACCGCTTTTTGCACAGAATGCTGACAATCATTATGACAAATGTGAGTTCTCAATTATCCTTCTCTTTGTATTTCTTTTGTAAGTATATGACATTATCTTAAAACATTTTCCAAGAGATTAAAATACATACATTGCTATTGAAATAAATCTAAATTGAGACAAGTACAAACAACAACAAGAACAAACAAACAAGAACTCTTCAGTTTAATTTATATTTTTAATGAAAAGCCAGTGTTGTTTAAATTGAATACCTGTAGCCTCTTTCGGTTTGCTTGTTTCTATCTGATGCTTCCAAACAAGTCAGGATTGCAAATTCCAAAACTGAAACTTAATGAATAAAAAAAATGATATGAACCCTTATACATTCTAACCTTATTTGTATGTAGAATTGGATTTCTTTACTCGGAACGAAAAGAATTTGGGGAGATTATCCTGCTTCTGCTAGAGTATAGGAACCCCCATTTTCAAATTTTGAAACTATTTTGAAGATCATGAAAAAAATAATATTTCAGTTGAAAAAATGTTTATTTGGTTGTTAATGCTGAATCAAAATTATTCCTATTCTCAAATAAAAACCAGTGTTTTAAAAAAATACAAGTGCAAATCAGTTTTAATTTATTATAATGTATTAACAGTATTTTGATACTTAGACCCTCAGAATGCATGCGGTGTATAAAAGCTTCAGACTTGCCAGAGAATTTTTGGATGATAGAATGCTTGTTTGCCTACTCAGATAGACTGAATCATTGTGAGGGAATATGAAGAGGCTGGGATTAGCAAGACCTCTTCTTTTTCATTTTTCATCTTTGTCTTGCTATAGATATCAGGAAAGATGTTTGGAAGGGCTAGAAAATAATTGGTAGAAATAGATGATGGAAGCAGTTATGTGTGCAGAACGAGCTGTTTAATTTCCAGTTCAATATCAACGAGAAATGTAAGGAATACATTGCAGCTTTATAAATTAGCCCATAAAAATAATTCTGGGGAAGAATTTAAGAATTTTGAATTTAAATTTAGCCTTACTATTTGCCATGTCCTGTAGTTTTATATCAGAGATGATAATGTAGTACTCACAGACTCCAGGATGCTGTTGTTAAATTAGATAGCGTCTCTGGAAACACAAGCTTGTTTTTGGATTTAAAGTCAGTTAATTAATTAGTTATATGGGGTCATTTAATTTTCAAGTGACTCAAAGTCGCATGTAGATCAAATTTTAAAAATGTAACACTAAAAGAACTAGATAGTAAATCACTGTGTAGGAAACCTTAAAAACAGGAAGTCTTAAAACAGTCATGGGAATACATAAAATTCTGCTGGAAGAGCAAGATGATCTTTTTGAAAAATAAGGTGGTTTGAGCTCTGTGGACCTTGGAGCTCTATAGTAAATCTAGGAGCAAAATGCCTCACTCTCCTCCATTCTAGACTTCAGGAAAAACTAGCTTTCCCCCAGGTATTAGAGGAAAACTAATTAAAAATTATCCACTACCTTGGATTCAGTAATGATTTCTTGAAAAAAGAGGATACCATCATTTCCTTCAAAGCATGTAGGATTACTTTGCCACTCAAGGATAAAATCACCAATGCATGGATCCATCCAAATATCATCTCCCAGGTGGCTCTGATTAATCAGGAAGGGATGAATTCTGGGACTCTCCTTAACCCAGGACAGTTTTATAAACTTAGCAGTGTCAGTTCTCCGTTTGTAAATTGAAAAAGCTTTAGTCCATAAAGAGCTTTCTGAACTGGTCGGCCATATTTATTGAAAGCACAATAAATAAACAAATAAATAATAAACATCCTTTTAAAAATGCACACTCAAAAAGCACCTTAATTTTTCATGATAATGAAGCTGAAATTACTACCTTTGCTGCTTTTTTTTTTTTTTTACAAAACATACTTGTCTGTATTGGTTTTTTTTTTTTGCTAGTCTGCAAAAAGCTAATAAAAACATTTTCCCAAGCAGACTAACACAATAGAGAGCTTGAAATGGTTCAAAGTATGCATATATAGCATGCATAAATGATTATATAAATACATTCATTATCTCCTCATATCAGTTCCAACTACTATTTCTGAATCATTTTTGAATTGTGCACAGCTTTTAATATGTATAGTGTGTGGCATGTATGTATATGAGATTATGATTTGAATTTCTAGGACCCTTTTAAAATCAATTTACAAGAAACAATACAAATTTACATACATAACTCTGCAAGTTTGCAAAACAGAAATAAGTATGCATTCTAATTATGAATAAATAAGTTGAGAACATAATTCCCTCCTAGTTTCTCAGATATTTTTAAAATATGAAAAATGTTAATATTTCAATTAAAATATCGATATTTTTCTGCTCTTATTGCGCTCACAGATTGCTGCCCAGTGGCCCTTCCCAGAATGACCTCGACCCTATTGGGGTGGTTCTATTTTGGTTGTGATGGGGTGGGGACAGATCAAGTTCCAGGCTCCTCAACTGTGGGGTGTTACAAAGCTTGCCTTTCTCCCCACTCCTTTTTAAAATATACCGGAAGCCACTGGCTGGTGACATTTGCCAATATGGGTTAGGCATCATTAGTATGTTACACTTAACTGTATATCTCAACTTGGGTTGAAGAGGTGATGGTGTTGAAGTTCTATCCGGATGATTGCAGGCTGTTCAAGTCTGGTTATGGAGGAACAGGTTGAGGCTTAATCCCAGTAAGACAGAACATCTCTGTATTTGTAAACATCCAATCCAGAGAGATTCTACCTTTAATTTTGGTTGGGATCACATTCCTTTGTACTGAAGTGGCTCATAATTTGAGAGTCTCCTAGACTCAGAGCTCCTACTTTAGAAGTAGGTGGCAACTATGCTCAGGAGAGTCTTTGTACAGTTCCAACTTGTGTGCCAGTTATTCCCCATCCGGGAATAGTCACTCATGTCTTAATTGCCTCATGCTTGGACTTTTGTAATGTGCTTTATGTCCGGCTCAGTGGTCTAACTACTTGGGTACACCTAATGGACCTACATAACACTGTTGCTTTGAAAGCTGCACTGGTTATCAGTTGGCTTCTGGTTGCAATTCAAGATGCTCACTGTCACTTTTAAAGACCTTCATAGTTTAGGACCTGGATATCTACCCTGCTTCTCCTAAAGCATGACCCACCCCCAAAAGAAGACCCACCACTGTTTTGTGCGCATGTATTAAAATTAAGCCCTACCCCCAAAATTTAAGTGCATGCGTAGCTGGTCCCTGCCATTTCCTCACATCGCTTGCCATGCGGACATGTCGCTTGCCTGTCAGGAGGTCACAAAAGGAGATCAATTGACCCAGGACCAAAATCATCTGCAATAGGGACCCTTTTTGCAAAGTCTTCCTTGCTGTGCTGGATCAAGTGGGTTGGGACAAACATAAACACTCAAAAAAATGTTACATATTTCAGGCTTTGCTTGCCCACACAGACTACATCCGTAAAAGAAGTGGCCCAGTGGCCAGGTCAGGCACATGGGGGAAAAATTAAGACACCTCTCAAAAAGGAGGCCTAGTTGTTGTTGTTTTTTGGGGGGGGGGTGTCAAAAGAAAATAAGACCCAGTTGTATTTTCAAAGAAACACAGTATGGGACCACCTTCTTCTAATAAATCTACCCACCTGATAAGATTAAGTAGAGTAGGGTTTTTTCATGTTGCTTGTCTCAGGGACAGTCAGTTGTGGGTTCTGCAGAAGCATACTTGCTTTATGCTGCCCCCCCTTTGTCATTTGGGGGAGCATTTCTCACAACTTCTTTATAGCCCCTTCCTTTTTAATATTCGGATGGTTTATTAAGGCAGCTGTTCAAGTAGGTTCTGGGGTCTGAATGATTTGTTTGCTTCTCTAGTATTGGAAATAATTCTAATCAATTGCATTTTACTCCCATGATTATGTATATGCAATTTTATTGATTATATATTTTTTATTATATTGTATTTTAGCTTCATTTTTATCCCAAACTATGGAGAGGAAATATGCACTTACAGTCAATTCTGCTTGCCATAATGTATAAACCCAGTTAAATAAATTATAAGAAAGAAAGCAAATTTCTGCCCTGAAACTTAATAGATGCTTCTTATTGAGTTTAAATGTGTTTATTTTTAACTACTGAATAATCCAATTGATTTTATAAAATTAAATATAAAAATGTCAGCTGTTCCTTGTATATAGAATACCATCTAAAAGCTAATAATTGCCCAGGTTAGCAAAGCTAAGCCAAAAAAAAACCTCTTTCAAATTTTCATCTAAATATGCTGATTTAAAAAGAAGCCAAATCAAGACATAAAATAATTACATCTCCTTTTACTGCTTGCTGCATATTCCAGATTCAAAAACTCATATACAATTTGTTATCTACAATCCTGTTATTTCAATAACAGATAAAATATACTGACTTTTGTGTATGCATAATGTGCTCCCCCCATCATAATGTAATAAACATAATGTAATAAACATCATAAACCATAACGTGGTTTAGATGTTCATTAGCAGAATAAAAACATACTTATTTTTTTCCCTCCTGGGATGATCTTCCTGTAGGAAAAATTAAGTGATCTTAGAACATGTTTGATGCTGAAAGATACAAAGCAAGCACCAAAAGATAATATATTCAATAAAAACTAGACTAGCTGTTAAATGATTTGTTAATTAATAGTCTGGCTTCATATCACTTTTGAAAAAATACAAGTTCATACTTCAGATTTTGAAGACAATCAGCCTTGAAGTTGAATTTATCTCAGCCTCATTTCTACAACATTTTATTGATGCTTTATTATTTTGGGTTTTTACTTTCAACTATTATTTCCTCATCAACGAACAAATTGTATGCTTGATTACTTATATATATTGTAGAATATTTTTTTTTCTCTTGAAGAATGTCCTACCTGTCCAAAGAGCAGCTGCTCGAACACTGTGTATATACTTACGATATAATCGTAAGCAAGAACAGCGATATGAGGTCATCCAGAAACTGATTGAACGTAAGTCTTGATGTCCTCTTTATCAGGAGGAAGTTAATGGAATTTTAATGAAAACCAAGGCTGTTGTGTATAAGAGGGGAAGGCTGTTGGGAATGAGAGAGGAAGGCCCCCATTTTTACTATAGATTAAATGTTTTCCACTATAAAGATTTCAGCTGCATTAGCTTCAAATATTTGTATGCAACTTTACCATGACAACTCATATTCAGGTGCTTCACGATAATCTTTAAAAAGTTTATATGATGCAGCACCATTTCCAGTACACCAATAAGAATGTCAGATTTAAATACAAACGTTTAACAGGGTTCTGTAGGGTAAAGAGCATAGGCAGAAAGTAATTGGAATGCTTATGTGGGGAGCTACTTCTACCAAGAGATAGCCATCCTATATGACTTCTAGTGAACTTTTCTGCTTAACTGTACAATTAGAGCATTATAAAAATTACTTAAAGCATATTTTATAATTATTCTAATGAGCTGGTTGAGCACTATGACATATGTTTTAGAATTTTAATAAGTATTTTTGCGATAATTAAGCACTGGATTTCTGTTAATTTCTTCTATCAAAATAATAACCCATCAGTGATATTTATTTTTCTCTTCAGAACTGGGCCAAGGAAAAAGCTATTGGAACAGATTACGTTTTTTAGATACCTGTGAATTCATCATAGAACTCTTTTCAAAATCATTTTTCTGTGAATACTTCTTTCTTCCTGTGCTTGAACTTACACATGATCCAGTAGCAAATGTGAGGTACTGTACAAGTTATACTAATAAAACACTGATTTATTCAGATTGCTCTGTATTGCCATTTAATTTAGGTTGCCCTCATTTCTGGAATAGAATTCATATATTAAAGCTCTGAAGATTTGTATCTCATTATATATATATAATTTTAGCATGAAGAAGAAACTGAGCTGGAACGGGGCTAAAGAAGACATTTATAGAGAGATAAATGGATTTATTTTTAGCAATGTTAATTGGAAAGCATTGGAAAGCTAATCCGACTTTCCTTCCTTAGTTTTTTTAATGTTAAAAAAACAGAAGAAGCAATGAGAAAACATGAGAATTAAAAGATAAAGACAATGATATCTAAATTACCCATAAAATGCTGGGGTTGTGGCAGAGCAATTATACAACTGGAAATCTTTCTTAACATTTTCCATGGAATTCTTTGGAATAAAATAAAAACATTGTAATTAATAAAAGTATTGGGACAAGAGAAAAACTTGTTTCTGTACAGTAGCCTTAGGTTTTTGAGTACAAATCTTAAATTTCTCCGGTTGACAAGAATGCCTGTGATTTGAAAGAAGAAAAGGCTTCATTTAGAGATGCATATAGTTAGTACCCTAGGAAGTCTGCTATGGAAACAGAATGTTGAACTAAATATGCAAATGATACCACTTTGTTATATTAAAATAAATCAGATTTAGAAGAACTCATTATGAAAGTCAAAGAGGAAACTAAAGGATCTAGAAACTGATCAATAATCCAGTGGTCAAGAAGGTAGGCCCATCAGGCTTTGTGGGGTGCTGAGGGCACAAAACATGAAGAAGTCAAAGCAGTGTTAAATGCCATGGTTAGTGAATTCATGACTGGCAATAAAGAAGCAAAGATGACGGATAGAATTTATTTCTTGAGCTCAAGAAGAGACAGAGTGTGTGCTGGAGAACTATAGGAAGGTGGTGATGAAAACAAATTCAGGATGAGGATATTTCTGTGATAACAAAAATCAAAATTGTTAAAGCAGTGTTTTTTCTAATGGTAATATTTGTTTATTAAAAATGTACATTGATGAAGAGCAAATTAAAGAAATGTGAACAGATTTGAATTACAGATTTGGAGTGTATCATGAGCAACAAGAAAATTTAATCCTGAATCAAATAAAATAGGTTATTTCATTGAAACAGAGGTCTGCAAACAGAAACTCAAATATATGGAGCATGTGTTGAAAATGATTTGATAACTGGGGAAAAAGATTATTCGATTTGGCAGTTAAAATCATACTTGTCATAAGAGTATATTTATCCTCTATAATAGGAAAAATGTCTTGATCCTAGAATCTACCCATCCCTAGTTCATCTGGTTCATCTAGTGACTTTGTGACAGTTATACTTGCTCAGCCAAACTCATGTCACAGAGTTGTTCTGAGGAAAATAAGGGAAGGAAGAAGTAGATATGTTTGTTCCCTTATTTATAAAAATAATAAAAGTGGAATAAAAAATATAAAATAAAAGTAATTGTTTTTAAAAAAATCTCTAAAATGTTTAGAAATATAAATACTGTACAATAAATGGTAGAAAAATGAAAATCTGATTTGCATAACGGTCCATAAAGAAAACAGACAACAGTATGAAGAATTTCTATATATAACAGAATTGGGACAGTCTTCTTCATAGTTCCATAGATAATATCAAGCCAACATGAACAAATGATCTCTTTCAGATAATGATAATTCCTAGTTATCAATTCTATCTATTTTAGCAACTATCATTTTTATTGGGGCTTTAGCTTTTCTTTTAAGGCTTCCCTTGAAGAGCATCCGGAGGCTGCAGTTAGTGCAGAATGCGGCCATGCAAGTGATTCTGGGGGCTCCTCGGAGCTCCCATATTACACCTCTCCTCCGTGAGCTGCACTGGCTTCCTGTGGCCTTCCGGGTGCTAGTCAAGGTGTTGGTTCTCACCTTTAAAGCTCTCCATGGCTTGGGACCCAGGTACTTATGGGACCACCTATTGCCACCGTCAGCCTCCCGCCGACCTGTGTGTTCCCACAGGGCAGACCTCCTTGGGGTTCCATTGTCAGGATGATGTCGTCTGGCAGCCCCAAGGGTTAGAGTCTTCTCTGTGGGGACATCCTTCCTTTGGAACGAACTGCCCCCGGAGATCCGGACCATCATGGACCTACGGACCTTCCAGCGTGCACTAAAAACATTTTTTGTTCCAACAAGCCGGTCTGGCCTAGTACTATCGGTTGGGGGATTTTAATTGGCTTTTAATTGGTTTTTAATTGGCTTTTATTGGT
>JAEANM010001361.1:0-20000 GCA_017656035.1 Myanophis thanlyinensis
CCCATCACTTCAACGGCCTCATTGGGGTGGTTTGGGGTGGAGATGAACAACTGGGTGTCATCTGCATATTGATGGAAATTCACCCCAAAAAATGTGGATTTCATCCACACCAATTGCTCACTCTGTATACAAGCCACATTCATTCAGCCTCCATTCATTCTTGATATAAATGAAGATTCAATCACCCAGGCCAAAAGTCTATGGAGATTCTGAGTCATCCGGTCATGGTTGTCCTAAAGGTGCTTTTTCAGCAGGCAACCGGACTTTGTTTTTTTTCTTTCAAGATGTTTTGCTTCTCACCCAAGAACTTCTTCAGCTCCAACTGGATGGTAGGGAATGGAAGGATTTATATTTTAGCTATGCACTTTGCGATGAATGCACTCTTTGAATGGTGTGGGAGTATGAATGGATTTCCAGAAAAAAATGGAAACTACAGGAACCATTTGCACTTCAGTTTGAGATGCATATAACACAGACTTTCCCCAACAGCCTGTGCCTGTCTTCAACAATGAAGGGTAACAGAGCAGAAAACATCATGCAGCCAAGAAGACTCCACACCCATTTGCACTACTCAAGTGACCCTGAGGAAAACAGATAAACCTCCAGGTGGCCTCAAGGACTCTGTAAAAGAATGCAAATGTCCAGCTGTCTGAAAGGAATATAAATCCTTCCATTCCCCACTATCATTAGCTTCTTAAATGAAAAGTGAAATGCCTTAAAAAAAACATAAACCAAAAACCAAGGAAGTCCGATTGCCTCCTGAAAAAGCATCTTTGAAACATCTAGGACAAAAGTATCTTAAAAGATTAAATCATGGCAACTGGTCCAAAGTTTATTAAAACAGAGACATTTGTTACTCATCCAAGTAACTCTTTAATCAAAATGAAAATTTGGGTAGGCAGAGTCATTGGAAAAAACCAACTCGTGCCATACAGATTGCAGGGGGGTTGCTCCCCCAAATGAAAAGAACTTGTAAATAAAGATTCAGTCATCCAGGCCAAATATATCTTAAAAAGTTAAATCAGGGCAACTGGAACAATTGGGCAGGATGATTCCTCAAAAAGTATTTTGCATTATGTAATAATAGCAATGTAATAAATTACCAGCACTGTTAATTATACAGTTTTTATTTTAACAGGTGTACAGGAAATATTAAAATGCTGATGTATCTGTCATAATACATTAGTATTGCAAAAAGAAAAAAGGACTCAAAAGAGATAGTGGAATGAGGGAGGAAAGTAAAAAAAAACATGTTTAGGCATTTTCATCGCTGTAAATTTAGGACAAATGTGACCATTTAAAGTGAATGAGTCGGTACAATATACATAATATACATAATACACGCACATTTTACACATCGCACGTGGTGTGCAACTGCGCGTTATTGGAAGCAGGTCCAGATGTTTTGCCCTAGTAAAGGCTCGCGAGTCAACAAGACTCCTGGGGATTATATGAAACTGCACAGGTAGCCTTGTTAAAACCACACTTTGCGTAATTCCTCCACCAGAATGACACCGGCTGAGAATTATGGGAGCTGAAGCCCAATTCATTTGGAGAACAACGCGCCTGGGGAATGATGTCTTGAGAAGTCGTCTAGAAAGAAAACGAGGACACCCTTTTTGTCTGAAGGCAGAACACGCTTAGAATGCTATGCTTATTCGGCGATGATGTCACTCCCCCATCTGGGAAGGACTGCTATAATCGCGAGATCTCCTTTAGCCTCAGAGATCCAGCAGTGTAAAGAAGGAGGAGCCTTAACGCCGCGTGATTCTTTCGTCATCAGCTTTTTTGCCAGTTTCTCTGTCACATGAAAACCCGACGCTCATTGGCTGGTATTCTTGAAAGTTCCTCGCCGCCAATAGGCCAGGTGTGAAAAATGTCTTATTTCTACTGGCTGTAGAGAGAGAAGGCGGAGCTGCTCACAGTCTTATAAAAGAAGACTCCCCGGGTTACTCTCTTTCTTTTTTATCCCGGTTGTCGTTGGCGTCTGAGGTGGGAGGTAAGGGTGCTTTATCTTGCCAGACTAGGACTCGCGTTGCGTTACCGAGTTGAAGCGGGTAAGCGGTTAACCGGAAATGGCGGCAGTCGGCACTCGAAAAAAGTTCGTTAAGAAAAGAGTCTCGCGGCCTACGCCTTAGCAAGCGGCGGAGCGCATGCGCTTGAGAAGCTTGGCGCTCGAGCCTCCATTTTCTAACCGTCCCCCGCTTGCTGCACGTGCGCCGGCCTCTGAAACGCCCCTGTTCATTATTCCCCTTGCAAGCTCAATAGGGATGCCCGGCTCCGGCATGGTGGCCGTCCTATCCTTCAGGGGTTCCTGAATGGCAGCTTAACAGCCATTTCCACCAGCATATCTGAAAAGGAGGCATTATAGGAGTTACCATCATGTTCCCCCTTTTCGGGCCTGGCTTTTTGTTAGGTGGTCTGTAGGTTAATCAGTTCATGCACCTTTATTGATGTCCTTCCCTGGAATTAATGACTCTTTTGATACTTGTAACTTAGTTTCTAGATGTGAAACTATTTTGGGAATATAATTCTTTATTGGCCAAGTATAATTGGACGCACAAGGAATTTGTCTTCGGTACATATGCTCTCAATGTACATTAAAGGAAACGGTACATTTGTGAGGAATCATAAGATACAACACTTAATGATAGTCATGGGGTACAAATAAGCCGTCAAATCATACTAGGAGACAATCAATATAAATCGTAAGGATACAAGCAACAAGTTATAGTGGGGAGGAATAGATTCTCAAACTTCAATTAAAAAGCTTAGGTATCCTCAAGTGCCCTCCCCCACCTGACTTTTAAGGGCAATAAGTTAGAAAAAGAGAAACCCTGTTTCTGAGATTTATGAAATTTTGGAGAAGTAGAACCACCATTTTGAATTATCAAATTTATATGCCCCATCCTCTGACATGAATGGCCCTGGGCAATATACAATAAAGACATTACACAAGGCTACCTAAAAGCATTTAAAAATAAGATCATGATGGAATCTTATTTTAAAGCTTTGTGAGTGGCTGAATGCTAATAATTCTATATAGGGGATTAAGGCTTTGCTCATTCAGAGCAAACTAGGGGAGTGGGGGTTTGAAGTGTTAATATATGGAAGTACAAGTTTCCTCCTTTGAGAACATCTAAAAAATATGGTACTGGTTAAATAAATTAAATGAATTTAATAATGGGAGTGAGGTGGTGCAAAATAAACCTAGGAATGAAAATGGTGGGAGTGGGCTGCCCATTTGTAAACTACATATACAGTATTACATTCTGTTCCCTTAATCTGGGAATTTTCTAATCAGTTAATTAGTAAATACTTTATGAAGTTGTATAAAAGTGCTTCATGATCACCATGAATACTTTTTATGGGGTCTTATCTATCCTTTTGAGATCCTATCCTTCCCTAATTTGGAATAGGACATCAGTTTTATCAAAAAGTTATAGCAATTTTTGTTTTATGTGCATGTCTAAACTATCTGTTTAAATGTAAAAAAAATCCATTTGGTTTTGTGTGGAAATATTTTTCCCACCTTCCTCTGAAGTAATGTCTAGGCAAAGAGAAAGGGGAAAGTAACTTGTGATTTCAGGCTTGAAGCAGTGGAGAATAAATTTGAGTTGAGACAGGTCTGTGGTGCAGTTCACTGTTGTATAAAAAGGTATTCCCAATTAAGAATTAATATGAACGGAAAGATGAATTTGGTTTATGAAATAGTTATGCAGGTAATTAGGTAGTGTTAACTGATATTGGATGAGACGACAACTTAGTAGAAGTTGTTTTATCAGTTGAATCTGCCACAAATTTGAGTTCTATGTCAATAGAAATATAACCTCATTCTGTTACATGGCTTGCATTTGTTTAAAGTATATTGTTTGTCCGTAGGCTTGGCCTGTGTCTCTTTAGGCCAGAATGCCTGTTGCCAGGAGTTGGGTATGTCGGAAGACTTATGTCACCCCCAGGCGGCCTTTTGAAAAATCACGCCTTGATCAGGAGTTAAAACTTATTGGTAAGATTTATTCATTTATTTATTTCTTGATTCCAGAGAAATTGTGCCATGTGAAGTAAAACTATTAAATGAATGGATAACAAAACTATTAAGAACTATAAATAAATTCATAGCTGCTGTCAAGGGAAAACAGTGAAACAGCTTGCCTCCTGGATTTGTGGGTGTTCTATTCCTGGAGATTTTTTTTAAAAAAGTTAGAAAACCATTTGTCCAGGATGGTATAAGGATTCCTATTTTGAGCAAGGAGCTGGAGCAAAAGACCTCCAAGGTTATTTATTTATTTTATTAAATGTTCAGAGGATAAATTTGAAGGGGTGATATTTGCCTTAACCAATGAAGATTCAAATTGAATTCTGTCCAGAGAAGAATGAATTTGTTATAAAAATATAAAGAAGAATTGGAAGCCCTTTAGAGACTTTTGCATGAAAAGGAAATGCATTTATAATTTTGATGATTTGAGGGAAATAATAGAGAAAAGTGAGGGGCGGTTCTAATCATAGAGTTTTGTGTGTACGTATATACATACATACCTACACTGTGTTTGCCTGAAAACATGAACTACACCAAAAACAATTCATGCCTATGCCTAATAAAAACTCTAGTTAAGCCCCACCTACTCTATCCCACCATCTGGTTGTACAAGATTGGGTGAGGCGATGCCTAAAAACAAGCTAGGGAACTGCTCCATGTGCCCTGTACCTGCTTACTTTAGGACTGCCGCAGCCAGGCCTCCCATGTGCCCTCTTACCTACCATGCCACTGTCTGATTCCATGGCTGCTCGTGCCGTCTGGCCGCAAACTGGCACAGAAGAATTTGGGTAGCAGTACAACACATGTTGGGGCGTGGGAAGTCCTGGCTGTGGTGGTCTTAGGGGAAGTGAGTAAGACATCCCTCAAAAATAAGACCTGGCACTTATTTCCCCCCCCCCCCCATACATTTCAGGGAAATATGTATGTATGTGTATAAATATGCACAAATATATAAATATCTTGTGGTAGTGAACATATCAAATAAAATTCCTTCCTCTTATTTTCCCCATAACAACCTGTGAGGTAGGCTGGAGTGAGATGACTGGCTCATGGTCATTAAGCTTCATTTTCATGTCTAAGGTGGTTTATAGGCCAGCACCTTAACCAGTACACCAAATTGGCTTTGTGATATACAATGCAAAGGAAATTGGAAGCTCCCATTTTTTCTTTCTGATTCCTTCTACAGACTTGCCCTTTTTTCTTTATTGTTTCTGCTCTATTATTTTATATTAATTTTTATGTCTTTTATAAAACTTCAATTAAAATATTGTAGCAAAATGCCACAGTGGAAGAGGTTTGGTAATCAAGAGCAAGTTTTTCCAGAGGAATGTGGCCTAATCCTAAAAAGATTTTACAAATTGGGGAAATAATCTGTCCTTGATTGAGTCGCTGTGACCCTTAAAGTAACTGCATTTAAACCTTCAAAACTTTTTTACTAGGTGAATATGGGCTGCGGAATAAGCGTGAGGTATGGCGAGTGAAGTTCACTTTGGCCAAGATCCGCAAAGCTGCCCGAGAACTGCTCACCCTGGATGAGAAAGATCAGCGGCGCCTTTTTGAAGGTAATGTGGCAAAACTAGATATTGAACAACAACTTTGTGGCACTGTTGATTTCAAGACCTATGATTCACTTGAAGCCTGCTGAGTACTTTGATATATTTAACTTTTTTTCCTCATACCAGCTGTGTAAGTCACTAATCTGGTTACAAGATAGGTGGTATGTGTTATAAGATTATATAAATGCCTAGTTTCCACAACATGTTAAATGGGGTCAAGGGACGAGAGTTAAATGTGTGATGGAAATACCAAAAAGGGATTAACTGAGCCAATCAGTTTACCACTGATAGTTGAATTTAGTTGTAAAAAGACCTAGTTACGACAAGCTTAAACTATATCCTTTCTAGCTTGCAAGCCTCATTCTTTTTTTTTTAAAGTTTAAAACAATCTTGTTTATTATGAAATTCACTACCAAGGTCAGAAAATACCAGCCAGAAACAGATTGTCTACAGTAGTCAAGCCAGTACTGTGCCAGTGTGAGTAATAAGAAAGGTAATGAAAACACTATTCTCACCTTGTCTAAGAGCTTACTAAGATACTGGGCTATTTCTGAAATTCTGCAGTATCAATTTTTGAGTCAGTTAAGTGGTTGAGAATTAACAGGACAGTTTGAACTAAATATGTTCTGCGAACAAGGCTACCATTGATGTTGAGGTGTGGTTTACACTGTAATCTCAAGTTATCTTCTCAGTTGGAAACACTTGGTTACTGATAATACTTCACACAATCTACCCCTGATGCTGTTCTTACTACAATATGATTTCTATATCCTGGGATTGCTTAATTTGTATTTTTGCATAGCCAGTTAACTGAAGGCTGTATCTTTTTCAATTTTATACCCATAAATATGATCATCTGAACATTGTCTTGTTTTAACATTGCATAGAAAGACCCATTCAGTTTGTTGATGTCTCAAATTTCTTTCAGGCAATGCCTTGCTGCGCCGTTTGGTCAGAATTGGGGTGCTGGATGAGGGCAAAATGAAACTGGATTACATCCTGGGTCTGAAAATTGAGGATTTCCTGGAGCGTCGTCTCCAAACCCAGGTCTTCAAACTGGGCCTGGCTAAGTCCATCCATCATGCTCGTGTGCTTATCCGCCAGAGACACATCCGGTATGTAGCCGAGAGCCAAAGTTTGGGGAGTGTAAAGTTTAAGATAACTATAAAATGCTGACATTGGGTGTCAGCATCAGAACTTACCACCTCTGAAATAACATTTGCAATATCTTTTATGTGTAGCCTGTGCAGCGATAACTGTGGCCCCGGCCCTCGCTTGGGCCTTTATATACCACCAAACCCTTTTGTGGATCGAATCCTTGGATAGCTCTGTAGACTAGCAGTGTCAAAGCAACTCTCAAAGATTTCGGCAAGGTTCACTGCGGCTTGGCCGTACACCTTGTGAAAGTCTGCCACATGGGTGACCAAGGTAACATCAAGTACTACTCCTACTTGGCAAGCACAGCAGTAACCCGATATGATCCTTCTGTACAAGTAAATTGATGGATTTTGCAACAGGGGTTGGAGGAAATGTTTACTGCTTTCAGTTGCTGAATTCCAGTAAGCAACCCCAGCAAAAAAGTTGCCAAGGGTTGTAGTTTGACTTTGGTGGACTACATTTCCTTAATTAAGCATATATTTTACCACCAGCTGGAATTAGGTAAGTTTTATAGGCAGTAACAGCAACTTTCACATATAAAACAATTTATTCCATGGTGCGTTGGCTACTTCTGAAATGTAGTTCCATATCTGTTTTGTAAATTAGTATAGGATTCCAGTGTATTGAATATTTATGGGAAGATAAAGACCATGATAGGTTCTGTTGTTTGCTTGCATTGACACGGCAATTTTAAATGGTTTGGAGGGGGTGTTGGGGGATAAAGTCTGATTAAAATCACAAAGCATAAAGTTTGATCATTGTTAAACGGGTTTCTTGCCTGAATAGGTTACCGCCCAGTCAGCAATAATACCATTCTGTTTGGTCTATAAATCATTGTAACTACTGCTCTTTTAAAGATTGAAACTCCAACAGAGAATATTCATAGCTCGGGTTGAAATGTGGGGTCATTGTGATGTTACCTAGCTTGGGTAATGATATGTCTGTAAGAAAACAACCAAGCTTGGAGAGCACGAAGGATCCCTGAGTGAAATTAGGTTCTAAATGGATCCAGAAGCCTTTTACAGTCACTCTGCACATCATTAAAGCCAGGGGTTGTTGGGACTTTGACATCTGGATGTTGAGGATAGGTTGTGAACTCAGGAAATATTTGTAGAGCTTGTTTGTTTTGTCAAATATTTCCCACGAGTTCTAGATGAGATTATTCACTAATCTAATCGTTTCCTTTCTCTGTTTTAGTGTAAGGAAGCAAGTGGTGAACATCCCTTCCTTCATTGTCCGGCTAGACTCCCAAAAGCACATTGACTTCTCCCTCCGTTCACCTTATGGTGGTGGCCGACCAGGCCGTGTCAAGAGGAAGAATGCCAAGAAGGGCCAGGGCGGTGCTGGCGGTGGAGATGATGAAGAGGAAGATTAAAATGTAGAATATGGCTTTCCTGCCACATAAACCAGTGGGCCATTGAGCCTATCTTACTAACATCCAATAAAAAGTATTTGTGGCTAACATACTGTAGTTTGATGGCATCAAGAGAATTGTGAATGTGTGGTAACTTGAACATGTTTTTTCTTGCCTCTGCTCACCCAACAATGAGAGCTCTCTAAATTCAATGTTAGCTTCACACTTCCCAGATTGAGACGCTTGCTTCTTGGAAAAAAGGGAAATAGAATACGAGTAGGGAGCAGAGAAGGAAGATTGGCAATGCAAATTATCTGGAACAGGAGGTGACAGGCCTGACTTTGAGAATGCTATACATGAATACATGGGCACAATTCTTTCCTTTACATTATTTAGCTCCAACTTTTTAGGAGATTGGTTTCTTCCCTTTCACCTCATTTTTTTCCTTTTGTTTGTCTTTGTCTTGCAAAATTTAAACTGAACTGGAGAGGCCATTTCTGACGTGGGCTTTGATCATTGTTCCCTGCACCCTCAGTATCACTTCTCTGTACTTTGCTGTGCTGTCCCAAATGGAATTATTTCCAAAATGGTCCTTTTCCTCCAAGAGATTATTGATACGGTCTTGCAGATAAAAATAGTGCAAAGGTGAACAATTAATAAAAATTACAGGAGATAAGCTGTCCCCAAAGATCACAGAGGAGATAAATCTCTTCACTGCTAACTTTTACCTCTTGCAAGCTTTGTTACTTCCATTCAGGAAGCAGGAAAGCAAACTGCCCTCTAATGAAAACATACTTTTACCTATCATTGGAGTGGAATTGGCTGGGCTTCCCAGTAGGATCCAGGAAAAGGTTGGCTTGCCAGTAAGAAATCATAAATTAACTTGAAAGCAAAAGAATCCAGTCAGTTTGCAGATGATCAAGGTTTATTTGAGAGCAGGAGTTTCGTAAAAATATTAAGACTAAAAATTGAAGTTCTTTAGAGTATCATTAAACACTGCTACCTTAGTGAAAGTTATGCACAAAATTACCATCTGCAATCGCATTTTCTAATCTTTGTGCTGCAAGGTTTGGGATTTTGTTTTTCTTCTACAGTATTGTTCCTTTACTATGAAGTCTGTTTCCTCAGACTGGCATCTTCCTCGCCCTTGAGTGGTATATCTACTGGCTGCCTATAAAAACACTCTTGACTTGTTTCTCGTAACTGATTTCTGAGTCAGCATTCTTGAAAGCTGTCAAGTTACAGTAATGACCTTTACTAAATGCGGTGACTGGAAGTGGGGGAAGGAGGTCAGGATCACACTGGTCAAAGTGGAAATTGAGAGGACTGCTGTGGATTTGGTGCAGTGGCTTATTGCTCAAAATCTGCCTTCAGATTGGCCCTGGGGTTATCTATTTTAAAGAAACCAGAGAAGGCTCTTGGTTGTAGAGTCAAACATACTCCTTGTTACTGGGTGTACAATCTTATCTGCCTGAGTGTAGAGAAAGATGCACAATAGTTGCAGCTAAACACCAATTATGTCCTTTTTGACTTCACTACTGGGCAGTGCTGCTGTAGATTTGACATGCTCCTTGTACAGTTAGCAGAGATGTTTGTCACGGGACTGTTTCACACTGGTGCATCTTTCAACAACTTTCAACTAAAGATGAGAACAGTTGGGAGATGCTTGAGGCAGCTTTGCCTTTGGATAGAGTAAAATTTTTCTGCTATACTACCTGTGCACAAGCATTTGAAATGTGGAAGTGGCTAGCTTGGAAAAATGGGGAAGGGATTATATAGGATATGCATTTCCACATCGTTGACTAACCTACTCTGCCAATCCTTTTTTTCAGATACTTTAGCTTTTGGAAGGCTCATAAATAGCTCCACAATGAAATGGTTGGCTTATCTGGCAGATGGTTTATTCCAAGAAAATAGTGGTGCATCAGCAGTACACTATCTACAACCAGCTCTGCTCATCCATTCTAAGAAGGCCCCAACTGCATTTCTTAAAACTGGTGCTTGCTTTTAGCTGCAGATTGAGTTCAATAATGCCTGGGGGACTGGCAGCCTCTGCAGCTGAGCTCTGGTGTCACCTCTGCCCTGCACGCTAGCTCGTAGAGCCCGCTGACACAGCTCTTGCAAAGTGGGCACCTTGCAACGGAGTGGCTGTGAGAGGGCTAAAGGCACTGGAGGCTGACCCTCACTCTCCAAGTAGCAGGGACCCCCTTCCACAGCCCCCAAGCAGAGATAATACTCAACTAGCTGGACCACGCAACTGAAGGCTGGGGGGTGGCCAGCTCCTGGCAAGGCCTCCAGGTGGAAAGCAGAATCCTGCTGCTGAATACGCAGGTTGGTGATTCCTGTCCTGGTGCGGACACTCAAGGTGAAAAGGTGATGATGGTCGGAGGAATCTCTCACCAGGAAGACGCCAGGAGGCTGGGAAGTCAAGAGCCTCTTGGCTTCAGCTCCTGACAGGCTGCCCCAGTAGAAGCCACTGGCCTCCAGTCGTTCCAAGGCACTTTCCACCCGCTCAAACTCTCCACAGAAACTCTTGAAATGGTAGGACGGGACGGCAGGGCCTGTCATGGCCACCACGACTGGTGCAGATGCCGGCGGGCAGCAACAGCACAGGGGGACCATTGCGCCACCAATTGACTAGTGGACAGCTTTATCAGAGCTGCATCTGTAAAGGAAGATAAAGTTAATTCATAGGGAGGCATCTGAACAGCACTCTCATCAAAGGTGACAACCTGATTTGGCCTGGTGAGTCAAAATATTGGTATGAGTAATCCTCAACTTACAACACTTGTTTAATGACTGTTCAAAATGACACTGAAAATGACATTGAAAAATGACTTATGATCAGTTTTCACACTTATGACCGTTGCAGCTTCCACAGTCACATGATGAAAGTTCAGATGTTTGGCAACTAGCATGTATTTTACAATAGTGTCAGTATCTCTGGATGCTGAGATTGTCATTTGCAAGCTTCCCAGGGAGCTTCTGACAAGCAAAGTCAATGGGAGAAGCCAGATTCGTTTAATGCCACATGATTTACTTTAGAAAATGTAGTGATTTGCTTAACTTTGGCAAAATTATGTCATAAAATGTAACATGACTCACTTAATTGTGGTGGCGTAGTGGTTAAAATGCAGTATTGCAGGCTGCTACTACTAATTGGTGGCTGCCTGCAATTCCGCAGTTTGATTCTGACCATCTAAGGGTTGACTCAATCTTCTGTCCTTCCAAGGTTGGTAAAACGAGGACTCAGATTGTTGGGGGCGATATGCTGATTCTGAGGTGTAAAAGCACCATGAAGCAGCATGTAAGTCTAAGTGCTATTGCTATTAATTTCCTTGCTTGGCAACAGAAATTTTGGATTCAATTGTGTTCATACATCAAGGGTTTACCTGTATTTGAATTATAGACAGAAAGAGGTTGTGCATTGCAAAAAAATGAGCACAGAGAGAAAAACAAAATAAGTGTGGCAGCCCCACTTCTCCATGCATTTCATAGGTTCCCAATTTTACAGAGAAATAGAGTGGTATAGTTGACTTCCAAAAACAAAATAAAATTCCAGGTTATAACTCATTAGTTGACCTTGGGCCAACAACAATATGTCATCAAGTTTACTTCGCGAAACCTTTTTATGAAAAAAAGTAGAAAATATTACTACTTATCTAACTTTAATCTCCTAATTAAAAATATGAGATAAATCCAATAAATGAGAGACAGTTTGGTCCAATAGTTAAAACTTCAGACTAGAAACCGGGAGACACTGAATTCTAGTCTTGTAGGAAATCTCACTGAGTGACTTTGGGCCAATCACTCTTCTCTCAACTCATGACGTCAGACTTCGGTGACAATCCAGTAGATCAATTCCTGCCTCAACCAATAGATCAATACTCAAAAAAATATTTCACATAAAAATTAATGGAAGCTTGGAACCAACTTGGGATAAACTTATGTCTACTTACCCAAAAATTAAAGTAAAATAATATAAGTAAATAAATAACAAAAGAATAAATTAAAAAGAATACAAAAAAAAAAAAAAGAACATTTGATGGACCCCTGGGTCTTTTTCTGCCACCAGTTTTCTATGTTTCCATGTTAATATTTGGTTGAGATGAAAAAAGATGGTGCACATGGAGCCAAACATTTTAAGACTTTTTTAAAAATCCTATGAATAACAATTGGAAGTTTGCAATTAGAATTGTGGATGCTTTAAAGTTGAATCTAAGTATAGAGTTGAATGCAGCTTCAAAGCTACAAGGGGTCTGTGGTTGATCCATCCTTTTTTTTACATTTGAAACTAGGCTTTCCTCTTGATCTCAAATTCTTCATTGACTGACTTTAAAAAGTTGTTTAAGCTTCAGTGGCTCTCAAACAGAGAATAGATCACCCACAATATTTTTTTACAGGTTCATTTATCATTGACAAGGTTTACTTGCAAAATTTTAGGTAAGTTTTATCCAGGACAACAGGTTTAGCAAAAAGTATTGGAAAAATAGCTTAGAACTGCTAAGTCCGAAATACAGGTAGTAAATATAGGTAGTCCTCAACTTATGACCAGAATGGAGCCCAAAAGTTATGTTGCTAAGTGAGAAATTTGTTGTGAGTTTTGCCCCATTTTTGTCCACAGTTGTTAAGTGAATTACTGCAGTTGTTAAGTTAGTAACACGGTTGTTAAGTGAATATGGCTTCCCCATTGACTCTACTTCTTAGAAGATCGCAAAAGGGGATCATGTGGTCTTGGGACACGGCAACAGTCATAAGTCTGAACCAGTTGTCAAGCATCTGAATTTTCATCACATGATTATGGAGATTTTGTAAAGGTCATAACTGAAAAATGGTTATAAGTCACATTTTTCAGCACTGTTATAACTTTGAATGGTCACTAAATGAATTATAAGTTGAGGACTACCTGTATTTTATTGATAGTTTATTGCATAGAGTTTATCTAGGCATCACACTAAGTTGTAATCTCAAAATATGGAATTTGACATTTTATGAAAAATTTTGGCTCTATTGAGCCTGGGGTTTAGGGAAGAGAATTACTTTAAGTGGGTAGAAATAAATTTCCACTTGGATGCTAAAGAGCAGCTACAAGAGATATACAGATAGTCTTCAACTTACAACTGCAACTGAGCCCAAGATTTGTTAAGTGAAGTTGGCCCCATTTTATAACTTTTCTTGCCACATTCGTTAACTGAATCACTGCAGTTGTTAAATTAGTAACCTGGTTGTTAAGTAAATCTGGTTTCCCTTTTGACTTTGCCTGTCAGAATCTGAATTTTGATCACATGATCATGGGGATGCTGCAAAGGTCATAACTGAAAAACAGTCATAAGTCACATTTTTCAGTGAAGTTGTAACTTGAGAAGAGAGAAAAAGCTTCTTTCCACAGGCAATACGGACACTAAACCAGGAACCACAAGCACACTCAGGACTATAACAGGAACCACGATTGTATCTCACTCCCACCTTCCCAACTATCCCTAACTTATTTCCTAACTTATTTCCTACCCTATCCTCCCATTTTGCCTTAACTTACTCGCGGTTGCGGGCGGTCGCGTAAGCATTTCACTGCATATCGTACCATGTATTGTATGACTGTGTATGTGACCAATAAATTTGAATTTGAATGGTCACTAAATGAACTATCGTTGAGAACTACCTGTAATTTTGAATGTTTGCTAAATAAATAGTTGTAAATTGAGGACTACCTGTAAGAACTAGTATGGATTTCATGTATTTTTAAACTGCTACCTGTATAGATTAATCTCAAAGAAACCCGAGCATCTCAAGATGCAGATTCATTCCTGCAACAAAACCAGCCAGCCTTGCAAATTTCATAGAAGAGATGAGCCAAAGTCTTTGCTTTTTAAACCGATTGACAGGAAGAAGAACCAATAGGTTTCCTTCTTGGTTATGGGGAAGACAGGGAAATAGGCAAATGTGGCTAAACATCACTCCCCCACAGATAGCAATAGCACTTAGACTTATATTCCACTTTATAGTACAGCCCTCTCTAAGTGGTTTACAGAGCCAGCCTATTGCCCCCAACAATCTGGGTCCT
Organism: Myanophis thanlyinensis; assembly: GCA_017656035.1. Taxonomy (NCBI): domain Eukaryota; kingdom Metazoa; phylum Chordata; class Lepidosauria; order Squamata; family Homalopsidae; genus Myanophis; species Myanophis thanlyinensis. The sequence continues at coordinate 14,166 of JAEANM010001361.1, forward strand.
CGTTTTACCCACCTCGGAAGGACGGAAGGCTGAGCCAACCTTGAGCCTGGTGAGATTTGAACTGCCAAACTGCAGAAAGCCAAGTCAGCAGAAGTAGCCTGCAGTACTGCACTCCGACAACAGTGCCACCGAGGCTCATATAAGATCTGTATATAATAATATAAGAAATTTTCATGCAACCTTGCAGCTCTGTTCTAGTTCTGGGTTTCCTTTGTAGAACATAGAATCATAGGATTTTAAGGGACCTTGAAGGTGGTCTAGTCCACTCCCTGCTCAAGCAGGAGACTTCATACCGTTCTGGACAAATGGGTCTCCAGTCTTTTCTTGAAAAACCTCTAGTGTTGGGCACTCACGGTTGAGGCTTTTCTCCCCCAAGACCAATCTCTTGTAAGGGGCAGTTTAAGAGATCAAACTGGTAAGCAGTTGACCTTCTAACCATAAGATCAGACATGTACATTAGAGGGAGGATCCAGTTTGAAATGCCCCAGAATAAAATTTCCTCAACGTGGAAAGCACAGCATGGAAATGAATGTTGTTCTAACTTCTGGTCTGGATTGCTACTTTTTCATTTTATGGCAGTTTTTAAAAAGACTCTCAGAATCTGCCTCTTCCATTTGCTGTGTTGGACTGCTGACAATTTCTTCCCCTTTCCTTCTTTCTTTCTGCTATCGAGCTCGGATACTTCTCTTGCTAACAGCCCAACCATGACAGCTTCCTTTTCCGATCAACTTAACTTCTTTAAAAAGGGTTTAATCTCACTGTCGATCTTAGTTACAAGATGGTTTTGAAACTATTACATAACTCAGAACATGTTTAGGCCAGAGAAAGCAAGATTCTGTTTCATAATCAGAGGGTTTGTTGTTGGTTGAAAGAGCTAACTGGTCCTTCAGAGAGAAAAAGTCTAACTCAAGTGTTTCTCAACTTCAGCCACTTTTTGATGCATGGACTTCAACTCCCACTGGCTGGGGGATGCTGGGAGTTGAAGTCCACGCATCGAAAAGTGGCTGAGGTTGAGAAACACTGGTCTAACTCAAGCAACCACTGAAAGGCAGAATTGGAGAAGGGAGCTAATCCTGGATTGGCAAAGAGAACTATTGGCAAAAGAAAAGCCAAAGACCCTTCCTAATTGACTCTGATGGCTGCCTAGCCAACATGTCCACGTTGCTTTCTTGACAAGGACACAGAAGTGGTTTAGCATGACTTTCTTCTCTAGGGTGAGATCGTTTCTCAAATTCCTCATCTAGCTTGGTTGATCAGCCTTGGTTTCCTAACTGTCATCCAGTTGAACACTAAGCAGGTCCAACCTGCTTAACTTTTTTCAAGATCACCTGGAATGTATTGTAGTTTTGAGATAATCTAATGGAATTCCTGCCAAACGTCTTCAGGAAGCAAAAATTAGAACGACACATTGTGTGTTTGACCGACATCTGCTTGATCTCAAACGGTTGTCCTTACTGATTTGTAAGTAGTACAGTTAGTCAAGTGAGACGAGACCTTCCATCAGTAAACTCATTGAGTGAGTTGTACCCATTTTGATCATGTGACTGCGGGGGCATTGGGATAGTTGTAATTGTAGGACTAGTCGTAAATCTTTTTTTTTTCAGCATTATTGTAACCCTGAGCAGTCATTAAACTAATGGTTGTAAGTCAAAAACCACCTCAACCTGCCTGGTGACCCTTCAGATGCATTGGACACAACTTCTTATTATTACATGTCAACTGGAGTGTAATAACAGGAGTGTAATAAATCTGGAGACTACCAGATTGAAGAAGCGTACTCTTAAATCTTCATTCCGATCCAATAAAATGCCTCCTACTGAAGTATCTTAAGATCCTGGGAGACTTGCAGGTAGCAGCTCCTGGCTAAGTTTATATAGGATCCAAAGCTAAGCTGGGTGAATCCTGGTTGAGATTTGGATGATAATTTTCCAGGAAATTTCATGAAAACTACAGCAGGAAGAGAAAGCAACAATTGAAAAAACTGACCAAAATCACTACTATGTGGTTGCCAAGAAAACAGAATAGCCACGTTCATGAAATCAACAGGAGCTGCTCAGAATCTAAAAGAATGTCTGGCCTTGGGCAATATTTTATCTTGTTGTTTGTTTTTAAGCTTATTTCCTCTAAATGTACTGATAAAAATAATTGCAACAATGGAAAAATCAACATAAATCAGGATTGAATGTTTGGGTTCCCAATGACCATGGCCTTCTCCTTGCAGATATTTCATTGCCCCACCTAGTAACATCATCAGTGCTTTTGATTTATCCCAGACTGGTATATAATAAATAAATTAATAATAATATATAATATATACTACTCTAAATTTTGCCTCTTGAGTCTCTGGATACAAGGTTTTACCATCACCACATTCCAAAATATTCTCATGTAACCAGTCCGGTAAATAAGAATTAGGCCTATTATCCTATTGGTACCATGGATTTTTTAAATAAATCTTTGGCAGGAAGAATATGAGATGTATTTTAAAAATTGTCTGTTTCCCTGCAAAGAAAGAACTTCAGTAAAAGATGTCAACAACAAAAGGAGTATCATCAACTTTAACTCTAAAACTAATCTCAGGTTCATAAACATCAGGGGAAAAATATTTCTGGGACTATATCCCTAAAAAGCAGTAGGTTAAAGTTGGCATATTTCACAGCTCATATTCATTAACATTTCCCTGCATTTAGAAATCTAGAGTCTCTGTGACTTAGAGAAAGAAGTAAAACTACAATTGTACTTATAACTGCCATAAAGATTAGAAGTTGCTTCTTTATCTTTTTTCTTTCTTTTCTATTTTTCTTCTACCTTTTTTGCAATTTAAGTTTCTCTTTTGTTTCTTCCTTTTTCCTCCTCCTCCCATTTTAGTTTCTACTAATTTTTACTCTTGTTGTTAAAATATTAATAAATAATTAATATTTAAAAGAAAAGAAATCTAGAGTCCCTTCTCCTAAAATATAGTATTGGTATCTGAGGGCACAGTGCTGTTCACATGAGAAACAAAGACAACTCCCAACAGTTTTCTTGGCCACATTTCTTCCAAGTGTTTCTTCTTATATAGCTTCCTTCCTAGGCTGGGATAGAATGGCTCAAAATGCCCCAGCTGGCTTCAGACAAGACTTAGAATTCTTTAAACCACTAGACAAAATATGAGAAGAAGATGTTAGAGTTAGTCCTTGACTTACAGCCACAATTGAGCCCCAAAGCTCTGTTGTTTGTTTGTTAAGTGAGTTTTGCCCCATTTTACGATCTTTCTTGCCACAGTTCTTAAGTGAATCACTTAGTTGATAAGTTATTAACCCAATTATTAAGTGAATCTAGCTTCCCCATTGAATTTGCTTATCAGAAGGTCACAAAAGGGGATCACGTAGCCTCTGGACACCACAATGGTCATAAATATGAACCCGTTACCAAGCATCTGAATTTTGATCACATGACCATGGAGATGCTGCAAAGGTCATAACCGTGAAAAACGGTCATGTCACATTTTTCAGAACTGTTGTAACTTTCAATGGTCACTAAATGAACTGTTGTAAGTCGAGGACCACCTATACTAAAAACTGTTGCATAAAACTGTTTTTAATTAATCTGTGAATAATATACTTTACTGGGCAGAGAGAAAACTTAGCATAGTTGAAAAGTCACAATCTCACAGCAGTAAGATTCTAATAGATTCATCCTGAAAAACCCAGGTAAGTTATTGCTTCTGTGCCAATGCAATCCCATGTGAGGGTTTTGATTTCTTTTGTTTTAAAAAAACATATCCTGAAGTACCCTCACATTGGAAAAAGTGGCCCATTTTAAAAGTAGTAGCATCTGAACTCAAAACTTGTCAACGTTAGGTCATTTCCAATCTACATCCTAGAAGGAATCTGCTAAACGGCCAGCAGAATTAAAGAATCTAGTCCAGTAGATACAACACATGGGATATGAACTCTGGGATATGAACTCTCTGATAGGTTCTCCCAGTTCCAAAATCCTCTGAATTATCTTCTGCTCAGATAAACAAATCCTGGACATAAACCGTTGGTTTAGTTGTGCAACAGAAAATAAGGAGACCAGAGAAAAGGGGCCTAAGTACATTAATAGAAGTGGTCCTAGTTCAGCCCTTGTCATCTCCATTTAGAAACCGACTTGAGTAGCAAGTAGTAGAGAGCAAGAACTGACATTAACAGGCTAAATAAATCAATAGCTTGTAGTGATGTACAAGCAACTAGTGACAGCTCCTATAGCTTGAAGCACCTCCCCTCAAAAGAGGCTCTTCTGTGTCTGAATGAGTCACTCTGCCAATAATTCTAGGAGATGTATTCTTCTTTATCTTACACTTTGGGTATTAAGAGGAAATTTCCACCCTTGGGAGCCAGTTTGGTGTACTCTAGTGATTAAGGCTAGAAGACTAGAAAGCAGGAAACCATGAGTTCAAGTCCCTTCTTAGCCAGGAAAGCCAGCTGGGTCACTCCCTCAGCCAAACCTACCTCACAGGGTTGTTGTTGTGTGTAGGGGGGGTGGAAATAGGAGGAGGAAGTTGCATTAAGTCTGTTCACTGCCTTGTCATTTGTAGTATACCATCAAACTAACTTCTATGTGATGGCAGATATAAATAAATAAATAAAATGTGGTATACCATCAAACTAACTTCTATGTGATGGCAGATATAAATAAATAAATAAAATGTGGTATACCATCAAACTAACTTCTATGTGATGGAGAAAAGAAGATATTTTTTTTGTCATTACAGAAGGTTTAACAAAAAAATAGAACATCATCCACTGAGAAAAAACTCTTAAACCCTGTATTGTTTCAACAGAATGAGACTACAATAGGAGTTATCTTTTGAGTGTCTACTTAGATTATTTTAAACCTTGTTGTACTAGCATTGACTGGGCTGTGACTTTAAACAAAAATTGCACACTTTTTCCGGACCACTGTGCAGGGGCCATTCTGCTCTTCGGGCCCATACAAGTAATCTCTGATTTACAACCATTCATTTTAGTGACGATTTGAAATTATACCGCCACTGAAAAAAGTGACTTATTTTTCATAATTATGATCATTGCTGCATCCCCCAAGTCATCAAAATTCAGAAACTTGGCAACTGGCACGTGTTTATGATGGTTGCAGTGTTCTGGGTTCATGTGATTCCCTTTTTATGACCTTCAGTGGAGAAGCCAGATTCAATTAACAACATTATTCAGTTAACTGCAATGGTTCACTTAATAACTATGGTGAGAAAGATCATAAAATGGGACAAAATTCACTTAATAACTGCCTTGCTTAGCAAATTTTGAGCTCAGCTATGGTTCATAAGTCAAGGACTACTTGTATCCTATCTCACTAAATTTGCTTTCATTTTCTTTATACTGAAACAGAGTTGATCTGATTAATTCTCCAGTTACATAGGAAATATTTTCTCCTTTTTGGCTTGTTTAAGGATTTTCTACTTTAAATTGTGCTTATCTGCACAAAAATCAAGCAGCAGCTTCCTCCACAAATTTTCTCCCACAGCTACAGCTGCAAGGGATAAAAACCCAAGTACTTCTGCAGGCTAAATGATGTTCTACCAATTGCTTGATTTTTGTTGTTGGTTTTTATTCTTTTCTGGTAACTGCAGATGAGAAATAGCATGAAGAAAGGGGAGGCTGCTAGTTGATAGTTACAGAGTAATGAAAGAAATGGGAAAATCGTGGCTGGTAAACAAAACTTTATTACAGTTTTCATCTGGTGTTGAAAGGAACCCACTAGCATGAGATCTGTGTAAAATGCAGCTATTTTTTTTACTACACAGAGAGACAAACACACAGACACACACGGACATTCCTAGCTATGCATAGGTTT
>JAEANM010001362.1:0-24725 GCA_017656035.1 Myanophis thanlyinensis
CATGTATATATGTATATGTATATACTGAAGCTGTATTTAAAAAGCTTTATTTAAACTACATTTGTATATCAGTGATTGTATAAACTCTGTAGATGCCACATGCTAAATAAATAATCTTGAGGAGGGGAAGCCCAACTGAAGTCACTGAGACTTATTTCTGAGCTGAAGTGGACAGGATTACCCTTTTCAAACTCAAGCAGATGAATGGCTAGTTTGTAATCATTTTATAGCTTTGCATTCCATAGCGATGACTAATCTTGGCTCAAGATGATATGGATACTTGAAATTCATTGAAATTTCCCATTTAAATGTGAATATGACATTTTGCATCAGATTTCAATGGTTTTATTATCTTGTGTTTTAGCAGGCCTTTGCTTATTTATTTACAATTATTTTCACATGTATACCCCACTTAAACCAGTTCTGCGCTGGATTACTAAAGCTGCTCATAACATGCATCAATCACAAACCAATATGAAATTTCATATCTGCACAAATATTTTCAAATACTAAATGCTGTGATATACCACCAGTTAAGTACTTGCTTCATCAAGTACTAAGCCTCATTGCTTATGAGCTATTAAATAATATGGAAAACTAGAAATGGTTGCATGTCAGTTATTAAATCTATTGCATAAAATAGGTCAATATTGGCTCTGTATTTGACAAATGATTTTGTCTGGAGAATATCTGATACAAAAATTGGGGTGAGATATTTAACTTTGATTCAATCCTCACCTTGACTTAAAGCAGAATTAAGCAACTGAGTATTATGTGAAGGTTTAGATGTCCACTCCACCAGCCCTTGCCAGCATGGCCAGTGGCAAGGTCTTGGGTGAAGTGTGGTTCCAAACAGCTGGAGGAGCCCGTCCCTTTGGCCAAAGGATGCTATGTTGTTGCCTGTCATGCATAGACCAAGATAGTTCTCTTTGTTTTCCTTCCACCTTGCAGTGAATGTCGTAGTAGTAGTTGACGGGAACTGTATTCTCCAATATACCCATCGTCAGTCACCTTGTTCCTGCCTTTCTGATGGGCAGCCTCTCTTGGCCCGACGCCCTCCACCAACTTACGGTGCTGTACCTCCCAGTCCCATTATCCCCAGAGGCCCAGCTTGCGGCCAAGAAGCTGGACCGGCCCCATCACGCAGGACCCGTGGACTCAGCGTCCGCTGTTGCACCAAAGCTTGTCTGGGTGATGAAGAGGACCATGCCGAGCGGCACCTCCATCGGGGGCCACCCTGCAGCCGCCTTACCCCCGTGCCCTTGCCCTGCAGCCCTTCTGGGCCCTGGTTTGGAGTAGGATCCCACAGTGGAGGCAGGCGAGGGACTCGGGTTGTGAAGATCTGGGACCGGCAGCGATGCCCTTTGCTGGAAGAAGGAGATGTCATCGCCAAGGTGAATGGGGCTGATGTCCGAAATCTGAGCCCTGGAGAAGTGGAGAGTGTGTTGCAGGAGCATATGCGAACAGGAGATGTGATCCTTCTGGTGGAAAGGAAAGGTGAGCGACATCAGCTCCAAGAACATGGGCTGTGTAGCTTTCTCCCCAAGTCTCTTGCTTAGCTCTGCCAGGCTGGGTTGGCATTTTGCTTTGCTTGCCTTTATGCCTGGGTTGATTCCTGACAGCTGGAAGCAATCAGGAGGGAGAGCTCTGATCACTGCTTGGTGTGTGTGTGTGTGTGAGTGAGTGTTTGTGTGTGTATGTGCACCCATACACACTTGTGTACCTGAGTGGGGTGTACTTTGAAAGAAAAAATTCGGAACAAGTAAAAAACAGATGCTTGGTAAGTAACTATTCTTGGAACATATATTCTGTAGGCCTCTTGAGAAAATCAACAAATGCTCATCAGGGACATCATTTTAATTTTCTTTAACACTGGCCAAGGAATACAGAATTTATTGTTTTCTTCTACTTCAAGTTGTATTGTTTTCAAGTCAGGTTGTAAGCCATGCAGTCAAAGATACAAATCATGGGTGTAAATTATTCATATTGGGTAATAAGCCAACCAGCCTTTTTGCCAGTCTGCCAAATTTATCAATAATAGTAAATTCTAAGATGCATAAATCTGATGACTGGTGTAATTAATGTGTCATCTAGCAGAAGCATACTGTATACTTGGGCCATATGCCTTTTTCACAAGAAACATTAAGACATATTTAATATTTGAGTTTAAAGGCCAGATACCAGGGGTACTTTGTATGAAAAATATTTTTTTCTAAACACTGAAACGTTTTGTATGATACCTTATTTCTAAGTTTTAATTGCCACACTCTGCTATCGCAATCATTCAATACTTTTCACTCATTACCTAAAGACCAGGGAATTATTATTACCTTGATGGTTTTAATACAAAGGTTCTAAAGAATAATTATAGCAATGATTGATTATTTATCAAATTTCTTTGCTGTTTTTCTCACGGTTCGAGGCAACTCTGATTTAAACAAACAGAAAACATTTTCATATCATTTTGCTTCCTGATGACTTTAGTGTTGGGCACTGACTTGCTGATATGCTACCTTCCCAGTCATTCAGAAAAGTAACTATAACTGTTCCCACTTTACTGAGGGTGCAATTTGTAATCTAATTTCTTGAACTTCTGCAGCCAAGTCTCATTTTCTAACACCCATATTCTGTTTTGCAAAGAGTACAAAAGGTTCTACTTACAGAAGACGAACTAATTAGTTTGATTTGCTCAAGGGCTTCGGAAAGGCAGCCTTCGATTTCAGAATCGTCCAAAGAAAATAGTTCCCCAGCGCGTGAAAGGTCTTTCTGTTCCAAAACAAGTCTTAGAAGATGGTGCATAGTTGATTCTGCCAATGAGACTGAATCTGGTATGTGGCAGTTCTTTCAGTTAAGGCTGGTGACATACAAATCCATAACACATCAGTATTCCTTTTCAATAAATGTTTCTTCAAATCTTGAGACCTTTTTGGTCATGAACTGAGGAAAACAAACAACCTCGTTAACAATACATTTTGGTGTACAGGCTTATAAACCATAGGAAGTCCTCAATGTACAATTATTCATTTAGCAACTATTCCAAAATACAATAGCACTGAAAAAAGTTCCTTTTGACCATTCCTTACACTTATGACTGTTACAGCATCCCCATGATTATGTGATCAAATTAAGGCATTTGGCAACCTTTTTTATTTATGGCAGCGGGAATGTCCTGGGGTCATATGATCACTCTGTGACCTTCCCAGCTGGCTTCCAATAAGCAAAGGGAATGGGGGATGCCAGATTCACTTAACGGCCATGTGATTAATTTAAATGCAGTGTTTCACTTAATAACTGTGGCACAAAAGATCATAAAATCAGGTGCGGCTCATTAACGGCTCATTAAGAACCACTTTACTTAGCAACTTACTTAGAAATTCTGGTCTCAATTGTGGTTGTAAGTTGAGGACTACCTGTGCTACATTAAAAAAATAGAGTTATACCACACAATATGCTAATCATGTATTTTACATTTTAATATTCCATTGCCAAACTCATTTGAAGGCATGCTTAACTCTACAATCTATAACTTTTGGAAGGACATTTAATAGTAAAATTTTGGAGCAAAACTTTAAATAGACCATCTTCACTTTACTTCATACCTGAAATAATCACACCTGATTAAGAGAAATATTCACATCTGAATAACATATGTTAGCTTAGTGACAGCAGTGATTTGTACAAAAGTGAGCATAGCACATTAGTAGTCCAAGAGACATTCCACATGCTTTGAGAGTAAATGAAGGTATGTGAATTCCATCGGATTATATCTGTGATGTGTAGCAAAGTAACCCCTACTAATGATAACAGTTTAATGCATTCAGGTTTCATAGGAGAATATGAAATCAGAACAACAGCAAAGTCCTTCTTGGAAAAGAAAAGCAATCTTATCAATTACAGCAAAAACAGATGGAACTTTAAATCACCTTATTATGATCTACTTTACTATGACTAAAAGTCTACTTCATCAGATGTATGCCATATTACCCTGAGATAGATACACACACACACAAACATACTGTGGGTGAACATAGAGATGGCATCAGAGAAGTTACCTGGACACTTTTAACAAAACAAGAGCTAAAGTCCAGGAAAACAAGAAAGCATAAGAAATAAACTTAAGTTTGCCCTCCCTTGATTTTCTCTGCTATAAGACAGAAAGAAAGGGAAATACTGTCAGGTTGCAAGTTTCTGTTATTCTACCCTTTATCCACAAAATAGCCTATATTGTAGCCTAAAATAATAACAACCCTCAAAAGGCTGACATATATTCAGTCATAGATGAGATAGGAGTGCAGGAAAATAAATAGGAGGATGCAATGAATTTAATGGAGCATAAAACATTAGAGGCATTCTGTGAACTGGGTTGAATTCCTGCAAAGCTATTTCTTACCGTGTGGCATATGTGCCATAGGGCTGAGTATTATGAAGTGATCAGCTCTCCAATTCTACCTGTGTCCTGATGTGTGTATAATGTGCACTAGAATTGCATTCTCTCGTATTTTACATTTGGCTTGTGCTCCTTTAGGAAGCAACAGATGCAATAAACTATATTGTGTTGTGTATTCCATTGCTAATTAACATGTTTGTCTACTGTCAAGTGGGTAAAAGCATTGTAAAGATTTCTGAAATGTGCTGTTACTACACAACCGTGGTAACCCAGGACAAGAATAACTATAATAACTTAGCTTCTATATTTCTTTTTCAAGCTCCTCAAAAAAGTTTATCTAAGAATAAAAGTAATTTTAAAAAATTCTATCCCCCCTTTGTATACAAGATAGGTAATGTTCATAATTTACCATTATTATTATTATTTTAAGAAAAGCCTTTTTGGTAAACATGCTGTATAAAGATTCCACCACATATTCCCCATCCATGCCAAACTTACAGTAAATAATCCTTGGGTTCCAGATGGTACATCAAGAGCCTTTTTCTGTCAATCCCATTACAAATCTCCAAACTGTATTTCCCTTGAGATATCAGTTTGAGGTTTGACTGCAAAAGTGTGAAAATAAGCTTATATGGTTTCTTTCATTAGTTTCCCTTTGCTGTTTGTACAAAAATATTTTAAAACAACACTAAACACAATGCTGAGTAGTAGTAATACTTATAGTGACTAGAAACACCTTTACCAACAAGTTATCATTTACAATGTCATCCTTATCCCCACTTTTATACCAAACAACCATCCACACATGTTACACGAATTCCTTGGCACAAGCTCAATTCTATAATAAACACAGTACATATTAATAGATTAGTTTAAAGGTCACCCAAATCAGAAACCATGCAATTTATGTGGTATGAAAAAAAGAGATCATATTCAAAATAGAAGTGCTTTGTTTATATTGCCAAACATCCTTTAGAAAATAATCTTGTGAAAATGTATATAAATGGCAATCCTGTTTTACCTGATTATGACTCCACAGCATTCACATGAAGCCTTTTTTGTCTTTTGTAGCTGCAAGAGACTCAGAGTTGAGTCTCAGCTTTGACTGTTGCATTAGCCTTGCATTGGAGGGCATAAGAAGTGGAAAGTTATAGAATCTACATTTTAGGCAGTGAACCTGAAGCTCTTAATTACAGGGCCAAGTATAAAGAATTTGAGGAATGCAGACTAAAGTAGCCTAAAAATTACCAAGAGCTTGATCAGGTGACCAGAAAGAACTAAAAGCAGAGAAGCCTTATATCTGAATGAATGCCTTTGTTTCTGAAACAAAACTTTATAAAAGGCCTTCAACTTGAGCATTTTGTTCTTATGTGGATGAAAGAGTGCTCTCTGTTGGTGAAAAACTATCCTCTCCTAGGGAGATACTCCAATGAGTTTTTATTATTCTTTTAAAGAAACCAAATGAATGAAACTACTGTGGAGAAGACCACTTTCCCCATAGAATATATTTGCTGGGAATACAAAGTGTGCCTAAAGTTACTCATACCCTTCCCTTATAAACATTTATAAATAAGATCTTGAAATTAATGACATTAATAGTAAATGTTTTATACACGGTGAAATCGTTTTATCTTTATTATTTGGATAAATACACATTTGTGTGTGCATGTGCTTTTTTGCATTCCATCAAGTTACTAATTGGATAAGAAGAAGCAAGAATCTAAAACACAAAAGGGAGGACATTCAAAAGTAAAACCTAGATTCTGTTTCTTCTTAAGATTAGTGATGCTGGATGTGATCTATTGTATTTTATTTTTTCCAACTTAATTCCCCAATAGCTATATGGCACTCACTTAGAAGAACTAGAAAAAGGAAACTGATAAAGTAAAAATGATCTGACACAGACATTATGATAGGTTTCAGGCTGTGAAAAGGATAAAGCCCTTTGCATGCAAATCTACATTCCAAATTTTAATTATTTGCTTTTATTTTATTTTATTCTTATTTTGTTTGACCGTCTGTTATAACTTCAGAGCAGAGAGAACATTATTTCGTATACCAGCTTCATTCTTCTAGAAATGTTTTGCCCAAGGTAATAGGGCAGGGAGGGAGGCAGGGGGTTGCTGTTATAGCAACAATAACTAGACTGTTTCATAGGAAGTCAGAGGTGAACATTCCATAATTATAATGCTGTGCCAAATGTGGTTTATTCAAACTTCCCCCTAATACTTAAGTTATACCTGTCTTCGTAACAAAAATAACTCCTCTTGTTAATGGAAGAAAAATTTTATCTGCCTTTATGACATCATGATCTTTAAAAATAAACAAATTCATTCTTTAACTTTGCTGGTCTCTTGAATTTTCTTTGCCTTAAGGAGAACCTATTAACTTTATCTGTCTTAGATCTTGAAGGAAGCTTTTGTTCTACATATCTGCATGGTGCAACTTAATGTAAAGCTGCATCAGAGAATGGAATAGTTTCCTCATCACTGTGGCAGTCAGAATTAAGGTTCCAAATCACAGTAAGGAATGATGAGTCTTGCATTCTTGCTATTTTATTCCTTCTTCCAGCATTCAGTATATTGCCTGGTGTTCACCATATATCTCAGCAGTCCTAAGTACCCAATTTTACTTAGGCTTTCAAAATTAATTCTTACTTGAGTTCTCTCTGATAAAGTTATAAGTCATGGATTGGGGAATCCTACTTTGTGTACGTCATGTTACTCAAGACATAGATGTCAAACATAAAGTTTTATGTAATCAATCTGACAGCAGAATGTCATCAGAATTTATGTTCTGCCTAACTCATCAAAAGATGAGTTACAGTCTGCTGGAAGAAGGCATTCCTCGATTGATTTCCTTATGCCTATTATTAGTGCTGTTTAGAAGATAATACACTTGCTATCATGTGAAGACTAAAGTAAGTAGTAACCAACAATTCCCATGCTGGAGATTACCATTATGTAAACATAAAACTTCTCAGCTCCAAGGACACAAAACACAGTATCTGAATTTTTGTAACAGTAATCAAGAAGTCCCAAGTAAAGGCAATAAAGCTCATGCAATCTTCTCACTGATAGCAGATAATCAACTATCATGTAAGGCTTCATTCTTGTCTACAATAAAGATTCTCATCTAGGACAGATATGTCTGTGAGTCTTCTACAAATATAGCTGAAGAGCAAAGTTAACCTGTAAATCCTTACAAATCTGTGATTCCTTATTGAATTCTAGTCATGCAAAAACAAAAACCCTTAGCTACAACTTGGCCTAAACTCTCTTAAAAATTCTGTAAAACCATAACAAATTATTGATGAAAGACACTTCATTGTAGATTAAAGGAGAAGAGTAAAACAACAATTTAAAGAATGTAAGAAAAATGACAAAAAACTGGTTTAGAATTTATCTTAAGAAAGTTTTTGAATGCATTAAGGGGAGAAATGTTTTTGTTAAAGGTGTTTTAGAAATAAATAATGCATATCTTTGTGGGATGCAGATTGCTTAGTATTTTAGTGATTCTTAAAATGTATAAAACGTTTTACAGAAATTAGAAATGAAAGAAGAACAAGTTAAAGAGCATATGATAAAAGGAATTTTGGTTAAAATATATAGCTGGATCAATAGGAGAAGGTGTGGTGATGCTGTCTAACCCACATTTTTCTATCTCATCAAGTAGTAGGTTGAAGTCAAAATAAATCATATCCACAGCATTTTTCTGGTCTACTAAGAACGCAAAGAATGCAATAAGACAATGCTATTGTTGTTACTAAAACAAAAGTAAGTCCTAAAAAACAAAAATGTTACTATTTGTAGTTTGAACTATCTGACTAAATCCATTGGGGTCAATGAGCTTGGTTCTTGCATCTTTGTTAGCTACATAAATCAGATCATTGCAGCAGCTGTAGCTCACCTATTAAAAGTGCCATACTCCTGGGTTTTTTTTCTCATGCAGTTACTCTACTTAACAGACTAAAATCAAAATGTGAACCAAGTTAATATCAACTGTCTGGATTTAAATAAAAATGAAGACTCTTCTGGTACCTTAGACTTAAAAGTTACATTACTGTAGCTCCTTATGAGCAGTTTGATAACTAAATAACAAGTGTACATACAAGCATAGGTTTGGAGAAATGGTAGAAGAATCACAAATGTCAATTTTTGCAATACTTTTGCATGTTGTGTGTTATCCAATATTCATTCTTCTATTTAAAACAATGAGATGTTGCACCACGTTATAGTCCTAACAATGTATCTTTAATGCATATCACAGATGATTGGGATTACATCTGGCAAACCTCATATAGCATTAGTGACGAATTCTTTAATCTTATGGCCAGAAAAATAGAATACGTATGATTATACTACCTCTTACAGTTTATATTTGCTCATTAGGAACTGTGAGGCGGTTCCAGATCTGTAGATCTGCATTCCAGAAAAGCTTTAATACTGAAGATTTTGAAAGTTTGACTCAAATGAGTACAACTATTGACTCTGCCCATCAGAGTTTATTCTGAATTCAGTTTAGTAGCAATCTCTCTGTTCTGTTATCCATAGCCAGCTGGGTTGCTACTACAGAAACATAAGACAATACAATTTTTGTCCTCCTAAACCAGGGGTGTCAAACTTGTGGCTAGGGGGCCAAATCCAGCCCGGGGGGGGCATAGATCTGGCCTGTGGGACCACCCTGGAAACAGTGAAGGACCGGTCCATGGTGCCTCTGCCAGCAAAAATGGAGCTCAGGTGGGCCGTATGCAGTTCTTCCGAGCTATGTTTTCGAAATCGAAGGTTGCAGGAGGCTATTGCAGCCGAAAACAGAACTTGGGAGCCTGGTTTTGCTGGCAGAGCACTCGGGCCACCACAGGCACCCCCAATATGAGTGATGTTGAGCTGACTACACGCACCCTAGCCAGTCCCCCTGGCCCTCCAAGGTCAAACACAACCCTGATGTGGCCCTCAATGAAATTGAGTTTGACATCCAGTCCTAAACCAAAGTTGTCCCTCTATTAAAAATCTCATGATTAGTACTTTGGACAGGAAAGTGGTGAAAGATAAATATAGCACCCTGAATCCTTGAAGGAAAATTCAGCACAATTTATCTCTACTTATAATGAAATATCAATATCAATTTCAATTTCAATCTTTTATTGTCAGAACCTACTTCACCTTCTAATAGTGTTTCAGAAATTTACTGCCTACAGACACCACCTATAAAAACACAACAGCACCCTTACTACATCAAATTCACATTTAAGTATCCATAGTATATAACCCATCTTATGAAAACTCTCTCCATTACTACAGTTAGATTTTCTGCTGCCTCAGAGATCAGCTTATGGGTTTTGAGATGCAGCCATTTGAAGCCAAACATCTCCTATGTCAGGCCCACAATTAATTATTCATTCTTGAAAAAGCTAATATAAATGCATGTTGGTTTACAGTTGTTCATTACCTCACAGAAAAGGGGGGAGGGAAGGTTTAATAATTCAAAACAAAATGATCAGCCTTTGGAGAAATTCTGATAAAATACAGCACATTATAACTGACAGAGAGTCCGAGCCTACTTCCTTTCTCTGGTATGTGAGGCTGCTGATTCCATGTCCTACTTTGTTAAACTAACCAGTCTATTCAATTATTGCATTGTCATGTGGAATCAAGCAAATAAATAAATAAATACCTTCTCCCACATTTCTCCCTAGCTCCTCTATTTAAAAAACAGGTTGCAAAACTTGAACCTGAAATGAATCAAGCATCAAAGTTGATTTGCAAGTATGGATTAACGTGGTTTCAATAGTGTAAGGATACTGTTAGGAGTTTTATTTTCCCCTTTCTAAAAGGAGATAAGAAGTTTTCAATTTAGTTAATGAATAAACCTTTAACCATAACAAAGATCATTTCGAGGTTAATCTAAGTCACAGAGCTTGTTATTAGGAATAGCAAAACAAGTTAAAAATAGCTAATACAAATATGTGAGGCTAAAAGAAAAGGTACAGAGCCCATGAAACTACTGTTTGAAATTGTGCCAAATATGCATTTCAAAATAAAAACAGGAACCTTACATTCTTTAATATGATAAAGTCTATGGTCACAATGGCCCTGACTCCAAAAGGTAATAATCTTGAGAGACTCAGTAGGTCAAAGACGTCATAAGAACATTCACATCAAACATTAGAAGCACAATAAGCAGGGACTATTTATTTGAAGAGGTCCACATCATATGTGCCTGACACATTCTCAAATCTTTGCATGGGCTTTCTAGAATCCTGTTTTACTGCTTCATATTATCTTGGCCCACGCAGTAAGTTTATATACTTACTAGTTTATATACTTAATGTGTGATCAAAGAATGCATTTCATCATAAAGTATAGCTAAATTATAAGATAAACCTTATAAAATCACTGGACCAAGCTATCATTATCAACTTAAATCTAAGTGGTTTCAGTGGGACTAAAGCATGATTACCCAGTTTGGTAATCATAACTTTGGTAAAGCATCAAGCTAGAAATTGGGAGACTGTGAGTTCTAGCCCTGTCTTAGGCACAAAGTCAGCTGGGTGACCTTGGACCAATCACTTTTTCCCAGCCCTAGGAAGGTATGGTAAAAGCAAAGCACTTCTGAAAAAACATTCCAAGAAAACTTGTTCAGGCAGTCTCTGCAAAATTGAATGGAAAGGGGAGGGGGGGAAGCTTGACTTATTCTCATTCCACCTATTGGATATGTCAACACACTGTACTAGAAATAACATTTAAACTTTGATAGGTGAACTTACCCATTGGTTTTTTTTTTAATGCTCAGTATTGGGTAAAAACAGGGAAGCGAGTGACTCCAAAAACTGTGGGAAAAGGTTTCTTTCCAAATCTGAAATTAATTGGTTAACATGAAATACTTAAAAAGATACTTGAAAAATGATATACTTTTAAAGTATATTAAAATTGTTAATTTCCCCTAGGGTGATTGGTGCCCATTTATCCTATATAAGGAAATAATTTCAGCCCCATTTCTTGATTATTTGCTTCTATTTTTTAGATAACAAAATACTCCTTAGCAGGCAAACTACCAAGATTCTTATAAGTAAGCTATATGTTCAACTATATATTAATTTTTAATTAGGTTATCCAAATTGGTTGAATAAGTTAATAGGACAGGAGGGGTTAAAGAGCGTATTAAAATTCACATTCTATGAAGGGAAGACCCCAGATTCTATGACTCACATCTTTGAAAGAAGCTTGTAGAAATGCTGAGGAACATTTGCCAATTTCCTGAACTAGCTAGCTGCTAGACCAATGAATTTATCATAAAAAATCTTTACAATTTATCAATGAGAATACATGTACATTCATACCAGAATTTGTTCAAATAGGGAAAAAGTCTTTCAGTACAATCCAGATTTTCTCAGAAGAATATTTCAGACAATTCTTAGCAATTACTTCAAGTACATTAAAATGCAAACCAAAGTAATGATTATAAATAAGACCTTGCTGGAAAATAATATCTATGTTAATTTTATTTATGTATTGTTAATCGATAATCTTGGCATTTTAAAATTTAAACCTCAAGTTTTGAGTTGAAAGTTCCTAGGTAAAAGTGACAAATCCAATAATAGGATCAATATTTTCACTGAGTGTTTTGGCTGATACTATTTCAGAAGGTGGTTATAATTTAAAAATCAACAAACAAATAAAAATGCTCCCTGACACAGTAATCTAAGATTAACAACATTGTTTTTTCTGATTTTTTTAAAAAGTGTTTATTGATTTGCTATTTCTTAGTTTCCCTCTTTACCTAGCAGGACTTAAAGCAGGAAATAACATGTGCATTTATAATAAATCATAAATAAAGCACATTAAAAACATAACATGCTCCTATAATTTTAAAATATTGTTCCCACCTGAAATCAGAAGTCTATCAGATGACTCCATGTACATTGTAGATCCAATTCTGAATTAGCCAGGAATATGGTGCAAAACAGCATTAATTTTCAGTGTGCAGGTAACGTCAAATTATATCGAACAGTTAAAACTATCAGTCTACTTTCAGATAGACTTAAAGTATGGGTAGCCAGCTGTCTTCTGGTTGGAAGATCAAGTTACATACTGAAATTATCTACCTGCACAGAAAGCTAATAGAGCTGCATATTCTATTGGCCAAGAGAAACACCCTTTATCTTGCTTGTATTACCAATCCAGAGAGTTTTGTTAATTGAACTGCATACTTGATCTTTTGAGCACTCTTGTGCTAACTGAGCCAAACTGCATTTTTGATTGCTGAATTCTTAGGTGCTGTTTAGAAGGAACTGGGTGTGAGAGAGGCTGAACTTTTGTGTCATTTGAGATATATGCTTTAGTACCAGAATGTTTGACTAGTTCTGCTGCATTCTTCACAAATGAAAATGTTGCTTCCTTTTCTTAATAGATGTAAAAAAAATACTTTCAGGAATTACATTATGACTACCTGCTTTGAACAAACATTTAAAAACAGTCTTAAGGTTAGTAGTAAAATTTGCCTGAGTTATTAGGAGAATGCTATTTCTGTTGTATAACTGATTTATTGATTTGTGGGGTAGGTGATCTAGTTCAGTGATTCTCAACCTTTTCTTCACCACTGACTTCTTTTAAATACTTTTTGTGGCCATGGACCATGGCCATGGACCACTAAGACTTAACTCAAGACCTAAATCAACATTTCTTCAAGCCTTCATGGACCCTCTGTGACGACCTTGTGGCTCCCAAGGGTCCATGGACCACAGGTTGAGAACCACTGATAGCTGATGAAGTCTTAAACCTCTTTATAATGGGTTCAGTGCTCAGCATCCCCAGTTTAAAGGAGCAAGCAAAAACTTTTGGAAAAATTAACTCTAGGCTAGACAAATAAAGAGCTGAATCTGACAGACTTATTTCTTATAGTTTTGTGGTTAAAAAATTGAAGTCGAGGAACATAGGGTTAAAAAAAGCAGATCCTGAAAATGAATGCATAAGACAAATGTCAAGAATGACACTGAAAAAACAACAACAAAGCACATACATTGTTAAAATGCCTAAATTGAATAACATTAACAGCTTTTGGGTGATATGTATTCAAATTCTGGGACCCGGGTATTTATGGGACCGCCTGTTGTCACCATCAGCCTCCCGCCAGCCAGTGCATTCCCACAGGGCGGGCCTCCTTGGGGTTCCGTTGCCTGGACGTTGCCATCTGGCAGCCCCGAGGGTTCAAGCCTTCTCTGTGGGGGCACCATCCCTTTGGAACGAATTGCCCCTGGAGATCCGGACCATCACAGACCTGCGGACCTTCCGGCGCACATTAAAGACCCATCTGTTTCAACAGGCCGGTCTGGCCTAGTATTAATTTTGGGATTTTAATTGGTTTTCTTAAATTTTAAATTTTTATAATTTTATACTTTGTTTTTTAGATGTTTGTATACTGCCCCGAGTCCCCTCTCGGAATAAAATTCTAGAAGCCAAGAGTGTCATCAAGAGTTGAAGTTTTTTTTTTAATTCAAGAAGATTGATAACAGAAAACAATTTTTTTAGGAAAACTGATGATGATGTCTCATATTCACTTTTTACAGTCAATGAGGAAGCCAGATTCATTTTACAACCCTGTGACTAACTTAACAATTGAAGTAATTCACTTAGTAACTGTGGCAAGGCGAATGGTAAAATGGGGCAAAACTCAATTAACAACTGTCTCAGTTAGTAACAGAAAATTTGGGCTCAACTGTAATCCAACTGTTGTAAATCGAGACTACCTGTGAGCCTAGTTCAAACTTTAATGTCATAGTTAAAAGGTTCAGATAGAAAATGGAATACGTCATTTGGAGCACATAGTGTTAAACTAGATTGACAGACAATCTGACATTATAGAAAGTATCTCAGTAAAGGATAGAAGAACAAATATCTGCTCAAAAACATTTACACTTGTAGAACAAAATCTACCTAAGAAACAAGGTACCCAATAAGCAATGTCTACTGCAGATATTTAGCCATATTTGTCCCTTGCTGTCTTAAAATTGTCCCTTGCCATCTTAACCGTCTCATTACTCTCTTATTTGATAAAAACATGGTTAGTTCACTATCGTTCTCTGAAGTCGCCATTTTTTTAAATGATACAAAACTTCTTGAACAGAAATAAAGCAGACTAAATTTCCACTATATTGTAGAGAATCAATTTTTCTCATAAAGTTAAAAAAAATAAACCAATAATCTCTGTTACATAAACCAAAGAAATGGTTCCTCATATTCACCATATAACTTTCTAGCATTGTCCCTGAGGTCTGAATTTATCAAGTGCCCAAGTTTACACATTGCATAAAAACTGAGAAACAGAAAATTGAGCATTGGCCTTTCCAGGCCCAGCTCAGTAGTAAAAGCGATTGAATTTTGCTGTCAAGTACATTAGGGAGAAAGATCACAAAACAGAGATAAATCAGATTAACACTTTAAAAGATAAATGGTATTTCAGCCAAATTTAATTTCACCTTTGAAATGTGCAAACTCATCAAAAGCCTTTACTGTACATCAAATACATGATACTGCACTCTTGAAATTCATTATGGGACCTTCATAATCTTTCTTCAATCAGGTTAATAATACCTCCACCCAATTCCATACCAAACCATGTAGACATTAGTTCTCTTGATTTAAGAAACAGATGTGAAAATCCAGTCCAACTGGAAATCTATGGAGAGTCTCATTCATCCAGGTCATGGTTGTCCCAAAAGTGCTTTTTTCAAGAGGCAACTGGATTTTCTGGATTTTCTTTAAAGACGTTTGGCTCAAAAAGGCCACCTACGTCAAAATTAAATAGCCATAAATTCTCTTTTTATGGCAGTAATTTTTGTTGGGGTATTAAAACTATTTCCTAGAATTAATGTTAAGAATAATCTTGTCAATAGTGAGTGTGTTATTTTGGTTAACATTAATGTAAAAAGTACCCTGGGTGTACACATAGTGTGCCTCCAGATGTTTGAGAAACATCACAGTTCAGAACAGATGCAAGCCTTTTTTGCATAACCTCTTTTTCCTGCACATTTTCACTCACAAGATGGCACTCACAATCCAGCCTTCTGCATATACTGTACTTGTTAACAGTATATATGAAGCTTCAGAATATGAATTTTGATTATACACATTAAAATAGGGGCCCCAGATCATTGTGAAAGAATGATTTTATTCTAATAAGAATACTAAGCAAGATTCAGATTCTTATTTTTGTTTTTGAAAATGCCAGATATTGTTATGGTTTGTGTTGGCTATAGCAATAATAATAGCACTTAGACGTATGTACCACTCAAATACTTTGGCCACCTAATGAGAAGGAAGGATTCACTGGATAAGAGCCTAATGCTGGGAATGATTGAGGGCAAAAGAAGAAGGGGACGGTAGAGAACGAGGTGGCTGAATGGAGTCACTGAAGCGGTCAGCATGAGCTTAAATGGACTCTGGGGGATGGTAAAGGCAGGAAGGCCTGGAGGAACATTGTCCATGGGATCGCGATGGGTCGGACACAACTTCGCAGCTAACAAACCACTCCATAGCATTCTCAGAGTGGTTTACCAAGATTGGATGTTTCATGGTTATGAGCTTTTATTCATATAATTACAATAAGTGAAACCTGATTCAATTATATGTAAATGATCTTGGCTCTTTTTTTCAAGTTCATGTGGAAGCTTGGAAAAAGAAAGTTTTAATGAATATCAGCAAGATTTGATAGCTCATTCAGGATGTGAAGTATTTTCCAAATTATTTTGAAACATGTATAGTAATAATTGCTTTGAAACACCATAGAAAATACTGTTTACAATAATCTATAAGCAGCTAAAGACTATGAAATTTTTTTCTTCTGATATATGGAAGTGTATCTCAGTATGAATGTGTCATTTAATATCTTACTGATCATCACCACTAGAGTCATTGTTCCATGAATTTTAAGTTCATTTTAATTATCAATCTATGCAAATGTTCAAAGGCACTGGTAGACTAATGGAGAATATACTACAGATGCACACATAACAATTGCTGCCATTAGTTTTATGAAGTTACAAGTAAGAGTAACATCAGAAAGTGGTTTAAAGTTCAGTTAATCAAGAAAAGAAAAATAGTAATTAAAAAAGTTATAATTTATTAATGTAATAGTAACAATAGTAACAATATCTATAGTCACCTTTGGTGAGATGGTCAACTAGATAAAGTTGAGAAACAAACAAAGTAATAAATAAATAAAGTAATAAACAAACACAAACAAAGTAATAAGGTAATAATGGTGGCTACCTCCATGTGATTGAAGTCCTTTTGCTTGCATCATGAGGTAGGGTTTTGATCCCATGCTTGTAACTGCCATCTTGATCACTTCCTGAAGGCCTCATTTTTTCCACAATTCCACAGTGTTTATTTGGTACTCTTAAAAAAGCAGACATATGTTCCTTTGGTCTTATTGGTGGGAGATAATTCTTGATAAAGAGTCCTAACATTGAGAAGTAATGCGTTTTTTTTAAAAAAAAACACATTACTTTTTTTGTGCTGAATCTAATGCAGAACACGCTGAATTGCATATTATCTTATAAGGGGGGTGGGGGGAGACTTGTAGGTGCCTAGGCTACCTAACACAAGGTAACTGGTAGGGATGCATTATGTTGTAAAAAAACAAAACAAAACAAAGGCAAAGCAGTATCCCATTTCCTTGGTCACAGCAGCCTTTTTATGCAATGGGTTTTATGAGGAAAAGAATATGGGCAGGATAGAAATAGGCATTGAAACCATAATGAATGGCCAGGATGTTTCTTTGATTTATACCCCATCTTTTTATTTCCTAGAATACTCCAGGTAGGTGTGTGTGTGTGTGTGTGTGTGTACGCACGGTCGCCCCCCACATTTTAAAGCAAATTCAGGCTTAAATTGAAATGGAGGGTGGGGAATAAAATAATAACCTGGACATTTCTTTCCAGGATGTCCCCACTCAACAGAGCAGCGCCGGAAACACACACACTGCTCTCCCGTCCTGGAGGATCGCCTGCGAAAAGGCGGCTGGCGGGCAGCAGAGGGAGCTGCAAACCTTCAGCCTCCTTTCTCTCTTCCTCCGCTGTGGCCGAAGGAAGGAAACGGCCGCTCGGCGCTTGGTGCCGCGGGGATGCGCTTCGCCGTCTCCCTGCTTTTGTTGGGCGACTGAAGGAAGAGAGAGAGGAGGTTTGGACCGCGGGGGAAGCGGGCAGCGGGAGAAGCAAGCAGCGGGACTGTAGGGAAGACCGATTTGGAAAACCAGGGTATCCTGTTCCCACTCGAGATAACGGAGCCAGCCTTTGGGAGGCTTCTCCCGGGTCAGAGAAGAACCATCCCTGACCTCTCCAAACACTGACCCAAGAGCCAAGCATCTGCCTGGCTCTTCCTAGCATTTAGGATGGTTTTTAAGCCATCATTCTTCAACCTTGGTAGCTTTTGGATATTTTGGACTCCAGTTCCCTGGTTCCCACCCATTAAAGATGAAGGGTAGGCTAGGGTGAAGAGTTATGGGAATTGAAGGCCAACATATCCAGAAGGCACCTGGTGGAGAGGTGGGAGGAGAGAGAAAGCCAGAAATATAGAAACATGACATTTGTCAGCTTTTATTGTTGCTCTACAGGGGAACCCAACACTTCTGGAGGGCACCAAGCTGAAGAGGGAGATTTAGTTGTAGCTGTTGTAGCTATTCCTTTGACATATTCAGAATAATTTGTCAATGTCACGTGGCTGGGGAATATACAGAATTTCATCTATTGGTGTTCCTAAACTGATAGGCACTATTTCAAAGATCAAACCTTTATGTGAAGTTCCAAAATTTGAGATAACAGGCATTTTCCCCTTCTTTCTTGCTTTCCATGGGTGTTCGAAAAAGGCTGAACTGGAATTGATGGAACTTACCTTTATTCGGCACCTGTAGCTTTACCTAAGATTAATTATCTCTTTACAATGATAAGGAAATGAAGAAGTGGTGGAAGGATGCTGGTGGGCCAGTTTTTCCATTAATCTGTGATTATTGTATGATCCTGTACAAATTCTCTGTTGGCAGAGTATGATTGTGAGGTATGTTCACACATGGCATTGCATCACAATGTGGCTGATGTGGGTTTGGCATAATATTTTATATACCATTATTCACTGGTACCCAAGTTATGGTGTAAAACCAAGGTCTGAAGCAGATCGTTCTCTTTGCATATGCACAGCTAGTGGGAGATGGCTAGTTCTTTTCTGTTAATTACATTGTTGGAAATTGATTACTGTGGAGATTATTTTTGAATCTTCTTGCCTGAAATATGAACCATTGTTTTTTAACTGTTAATCTCCAAAGGTCAAGGTGTAGACTTGGGTTAAAAGTATCTGCCAACCTGGGTTAGGAGCACACCTGACAGGTTTTCTATGAAAATTTTGTGATAGTAAGATCGTTGCTTGACAATTGCTGGTATGGCCTAAACATTAATTAGCAACATACAGCAGAATAACAGGAATCCACAGAGATAGTGTAAAGGCAAAAAGCCAAAGGCCAGACTTTCAACCTCATAAGAATGGTAGGCTTACCTGTATAAATACTATTGCTTGCTTTCTCTAATAATGCTTACAGCTAAACTTTATAGATGTCCAGTTAAATTTCAAAAATAAGGTATAAGTATCGCTGAATAAATTTGGGCATCCTCTTAGAAGAAAATGAGGAATGATATGATATCATAATCAAAATATTTGTTTGACTGAAGTGAATCATTTTGTTTTTCTTAAAGGATACAAGATGTTAATTTCTACCAATATTCACTGCCAGTTTGATGTTCACTGTGTTGTTAGAGTTGTCTCAGAGGCTTCTCAGGAACATGCAGGCCCTGAGGTAATGAAGTGTATTCTACTTTAATAATGCATTGCATTGATTTTTTTCCTCCTCACTGTATTACTGGTTTAGTTTTACAGCTGTTTACTTTGATTTTTTTTTATGATTTCACATTCTTTGTCTCCATTTCAAACTGTAAAAAAAAGGTGATAAAACAGTCTTTTTTTTTAAAGGTGCTTGTCAGAGTTAAGACGTTGAAACTAAGACAATGAACTTAAGAAAAAGTATTAATTTTCTAACACTAGTCACTTCTCTAAGAGTAAGTTCCCCACTAAACTCAAAAGGCTTTGATTCTGAATTTGTATGTGAAGATTGCAGTGTAAGACAAATTAATTAAATTAACAATACAACTTTCAATAATAAAGGGAGCACAGATAAATTTAGTTAAATAGCCAACAGTAAAATGTACAGTATGTTAGTATGGCTTTCAAATTCCTTTTTTTCAACATAGGGGAAAAAGTAATATCTTTCTATTAATGTAATAAATCATCAATAATCTGTGACATCACTAAACAATATTATATGATGTATAAATGGATGTGAAATTCCCTGAGTTTCTATAGATTTTTTTAAAAGAAAAAAGAAATAATTTTAAAGAAAAAAGTTTTCTATTGTTTAAATTTCAAAACTAAAATAAAATTTAATTTCATATCTGTATAAGCAGTATTTTCCAGTATCTGTTCCAATACGGATATAAGCTAAACCAGTTTGAAGGTGATTGATTCACATCTGGTAATCTCTGCATTCTAGTAAAAACAGATATATTCCAAAAATCAAATCTCATCTTCAGTAAATCAAATTATATTGAGGTATTGAAGAAAGATTACAGAGACCTGTGTCAAGTCTGGCCTCAGCTGTATAAAGTCACTCAGGGATTCTTCACCAGTCATTCTTTTTCAAGCCAAATTATCTCACAGAGATGGTATTGTGAGGATAAAATGAAGCAACATCTTAGGTCTACTATTTAATACCTGAAAGTCCTATCTTTTACACATAATAGGTACTGTCTAAAATTGCAAATGCAAAAGATCCCAGTTTTTCTGCAATCAGTCCATCTCACTGTTTCTCAAACATCCCATATTTTCTCTCTGTATTTCACAACTGGGACAAAGTAGTAGTCTAACATAGTGCTATTTTAGCATAAGAATCTAACTTTTGCTGATGCAGTTTCATGCTCAGGTTCAGGTAATGTTTTACTAAATATTGAACATTGGATAATAGATTTAGTGACTCATACAGTACCTTATATAAACATTTGGGATACGTACTTTGCTCATTAGCACTAGGCAAGTATTCAGAAGAGAGCAGATGTGTGAATTGTTAAAATAGTGGAATCTTTTACAAAGCTTACATTGTTGCTTCAGAAGCTATCTGTACATGTTCATCTACCCTTACTGAGAACAAATCCACTGCCTCAGTGGGACCCTGGAGAGGGAAGAACACTTGCCTCTGATCACCCTTAGATCTGGTTGGATGACTGCCTGGTGAGAGTAGGAGAATGTTTGGATAGGACAGGAGGTCTATTGAGTGCTGTAGGTGGAAGCTATTCTGAGTAGATTGATGGGGCACACGTAAGTAGGCTTCTGGAATCTGTCCCTAGCCTGGGGATGGGTATGGAAAATTAGGGGTGTACCTTCTTTGCCAGTGTTAGATCTTTGCAAGCTGCAGTGGCTTCCATTTTGGTTCCACATGTAATTCAAGGTGTTGGTTATTACCTACAAAACCCTACATGACATGGAGTCATGGTATTCGAGGGACCATCATTTCTACATATCTCCCTTGATTGGGCAGGACAGCCAGGTCAGAATTGGTCATTATTATAATATTTTCTCTGGTTTCATAACACTGAATATACAAATGAATTTTGGAAAGTTTCAGTACAAGATATATTGCCTTCATATTTCATTAGTTTAATGTTTCAATTTTACAAAGTTTCATTCAATCCTTTAATTTTCAATAAAAATTAGTTACATAGATTGTATAGTCACATAATATGGAGTGTTGCTTTTAAAATCTCCTAGCTACTCTTATTTATATTTCAGGTAAAATGTATGGCAACAAAATAAGATGTAAGAACTAGGCTTTCAAGCCATATTATTCATTGTAAGAGACCTAATGATCCCATATTTTTAAAACACAGAATATAAACATCTTAAATAAAGAGTTTTAATTTTATTTCATTCCAATGCATATTTGTTGCTAAATATTTATGCATTATTTTTCCTTGAGTTAAACTTCTTTGTGTGTATCAAAATTCAGTTCTTTTGTATTAAAAATAAAGTTATATAAATAGTATAAAGAACTTTGGAACATCTTAAAGGCAAAAAATGAGCTAAACGAAATTATTTTTTACATTTATTTATTTATTTTAAAGTGTTTTGTTTTGCACAGTAAGCTACCTATCTGGAAATTATTTCAAAACAACTTTACAAATGCTGTTCTACAAATCATAATAATTAAAAAAGGGTTTACATGAAATAAACTAGGGTTGTACAAAAAAACAACATTGCATTTATGCTGAAAACTGCTTTGCTGCGTTGAGCCTTGTGCTGTTTTATATTGGAAGATCTTAGGTGGAAAGAACTGTAGGAAGTAAGAAGTTACAAACACTTTCTGTCAGAAAAATAGCAATTTTCTCCCTCCAGTCTCCTCCCTTCCAAATGCCATTAACATTTGGATAATGGTCAAAAGGATACAACATGATATGCATACAGAACAAATGTAGTAAATTAAACTCAGGAGCACTGTGGCAAATCTGTTTAAAAAGCTCAGTCATTTGATTCCATATATTTAAATGTATTAGTAGTAGGCACCCATAATGTGAAAGTGGCAAATTATTGTAGAAAATAAAAATGTACATGATAAGTTTGTTTGTTTTTTTAAATTTCTTACATTATATCTATTTGGTAATATTCCTGTTTTCCAAAAAATTCTCTTCCCATCTGTATGGATGATACTGTATATAGCTTCCTCAATCTCGGATTTCTCCCTGAGGCCCAGAAATTTGAGGATTAAATTACACTGTTAGCTGTTCCTAGCACTGCACTCTTCTGGGCAGAGAGCTCTGGTGTTGTTCCTGGGATCTGTTGGAACCACTTTTCCAGTTTTGGTGTCACAGCCCAGATTATCCTATCATCACTGGGACCTCCTTGGCCTTTACTTCCCAATTACTTGTCTATAACCGTGATGTCTGTTTGATTGGCTTCCATATGCATATAATTTTATTAACTATGAAACAACATAGGTTTTATTTATTTCTTTTTTGCCAGAGTGAATGCTTTAAGACAGCAGCTCCCCAACATTTCGGGCACCAGGGACCGGTTCCATGGAGAGAGGTTTTTCTGTGGACCAGAGAGGATGTAGTTTCATGTGCTGCCTGCATTCTGTTTATAGGGTTTCACTTGTTTCCGTGGCCCGGTTTCTGTCATGCTGCGGCCCGATGTCTGTTCATGGACTGGGAAGTTGGGGACCTCTACTTTATGAGCTTTAACCTGCTTTTAAACCTTTGTGTTGTACTTAAAAATGAACAGTTACCATACAAAAATGTTAGCTTCAATCTGTAAACATGTTTAAGCACTGTGTGTTAATGTCTACCAATTTTCCTGTGCTTTGAGTTTGCCTTTCATATGTGTCCAAATAGAATAATTTGGATCTGTTTTTTTTTAAAAAAAATTGATGTATTCATGCTGGATGTGTTATTTTGTTTGAATTGCAGGCCCATCTGTGAGGTTGGAAGCAAATTATCCATCTCTATGTGAGAGCTTGGACAAGGGAAAGAACGTATTCAAAATTGATAAAAGGATTTGTATGGGGTTCAAAGCAGAGCCAAATTTGAAGTAATACCCCTGAACCTGAATAGATGGCTCTCCAGCTTCATCCCCCTGCTTTAAATATTTCTCCAGTAGAAGCTAAGAAACTGTGTCTGAATGGAACACCCTGGATTTGGCATCTTCTCGAAGAATGTGTCAGGAATGCATGGGAATACTGGAGCATTCTGCTGGGACTGATCTCCATTGCCTGCTTTCTGTTTGCTGCACTGCCGTGAGTTTAAACCTTTAAGTATTTTTCAGCTTCATACATGAGCAATCTTGCCTGAGGCTTTACTCAGAGATTGCCAGTTTGGTTTATTCTTTGATGGATTTCTGTTCCTTTCTGCATATTATAAAAATAGATAAGCCAGAACAGCATGTTTCTTCTGTTTAAGGTATTCTGTGATGATTGATAAATTTGTTGGCTGTGTTCTATTGTGGTGGTATTTTGAAAGCACCAATCTATGTCATCTGAAGCTCCTTCCTACGAGAGCAGTGAGTGTGATGTTTCCTCCTGCTTTATCTTGGAGGAAACATGGATACACGAAATCAAGAAATAACCATTCTTGGTATATGTGGGATGCATTGCTCTGTATTTCTTGGGGGCTCTTTCTACACTCAGTTCCATGTTACTCTTATGTGTGTTTTGAGGGGAAAACCTCCACAATGAGATGAGCCAGTATAATCAATAGTTTAATGTTTTCTCAGTCATGAAATCCTAGTCAATAATTCCTTAACTGTCATTCTTTATTCATAGAGAGTCATTATAATGTAGTGGTTAAGGGGATGGATTAGAAATGGGGAGACCCAAGTTCTAGTCCTTCCTTGGTCATGGAAGCCAACTGGTGACCTTGGAGCCAGTCACTATCATTCAGACCTAAACAGCATAATATACTGATAACCTTTGCTACCGTATATGAAGGAAGTGAGTACAGTACCAAACAAGTGGACTTTGCCACGAAATG
This sequence comes from Myanophis thanlyinensis, assembly GCA_017656035.1. Classification (NCBI taxonomy): domain Eukaryota; kingdom Metazoa; phylum Chordata; class Lepidosauria; order Squamata; family Homalopsidae; genus Myanophis; species Myanophis thanlyinensis. The sequence goes on from JAEANM010001362.1 coordinate 24,003, forward strand.
GGACAGATGCCAAGAGGAACAAATTCATTCCTTGCTTGTACAATATGGATACAGGTAGTCCTTGATATATGACCACAGTTGGAATTTGAACTTCTGTCACTAAGCAATATTGTCATTAAATGAGTAGCACCTGATTCTACAACCTTTTGTGCACAAGTTGTTAAGCAAATCACTGCAGTTGTTCAGGCAGCTGTCAAGTGTTCAAATTTTGATTATGTGACGTTGTGATGGTCATAAGTGGGAAGACCAGTCATAAGTCACTTTTTTTTCAGTGCCATAAGTTTGAACGGTTCTTAAATGAACGGTCATAAGTCAAGGACTTTCTTGTACTACTAATTGTCTTCACAAATTAATTAATAAGCTGCAAGAGAAGGTTTTTTTTTCTTGTACTCTGAAAATAATTAGTCAATATTATATGGTTCTATTCAGTTCTATTTAAGAGAACTCGTTCCTTTTCTTCTATATACTGCCCTTATCTTTATTTTTATCTGAGTTGACTGACATGCATTTTTATGAACTCTGAGTTGATGGATAGTTCCGTTGTTTTCCCCCACTCCCAGCCAACTCTACGTAGCCTACCAGAATGGAAAAGTAGAGCAAGCATTGTCTTTGGGCTTTCTGCTGTGCTGGCTTGCAGGAGACCTCACCAATTTTATTGGATGCTATTTGACAAATCAACTTCCAATACAGGTAAATTTCGCTAGAGTTTTAGTTTTATACATT
>JAEANM010001363.1:0-28246 GCA_017656035.1 Myanophis thanlyinensis
ACAATTACAAATGTACACTAAATTCCCTAAAACCCTTTACAGCATTGGGGGTTGCATAATTTTGAACACAACTGTAGTACGTAGATTGTCTATGAATATTTTAAAATAAATATAGAACTCCATGTTGGGAAACACCCAGCTGGGCAAAGGGTTATGGCAAATGCCATAAGAGATCCAGAAATAACCCCTTTTAAGCTCCATAAAGATAGATCTGTTTCCAACTGAGGCTGGCATCTGGAAATTTCCTGTATTACAGGCAGAATATAATAAAAAAGCAAGCTTTAACTCTTCATGTATGGATCTAATTGTTTGTGACTTTCACACCATAAAACAAGTAATTCATGTTCTATTCTTCCATGTAATTTTATCAGAACATCCATGCATATCATTAAAAGACACTTTGTAGAAATGGAGAAAAAAATTACATACAAAATATTTCTGAGGAAAAAAAACTAATATTAATGTGCAAGCCTGGTGAGTTATTTAATGTTAAGTTACTGAATCAACATGTTTTTATGTAAAATATAACAAACCTATGATATTGCCTAAAGCCCATACTGCTTGTTCACAAACATTTTGATGGGGTGAATGCAGCAACCTCAAAAAGAGTGGGACAGCATCTGCAAACGAAAAACATAAATTACTTAATTGTTTCAAAGCACAAAACATACTCTTAGTGTATGACTTTAAGCTGATGGATAATAAAAACCAAAAGCCTTAGTTTCTGACAGCCGGCATGATGAAAAACAATAGAAGCAATCCTCGACTTACGACCTCAATTGACTGCAAAATTTCTGTTGCTAAGCAAGACTGTTATTAGGTGAATTTTGCCCTTTTTTAAGACATTTCTTGCCACACTTAATTGAATCGCTGCAGTTAAGTTAGTAACAGGGATATTAAATGAATCTGGCTCCCACATTGACTTTGCTTATCAAAAGACTGAACAAGGTAATCACATGACCCTGGGATACTGCGACTGTCATAAACATAAGTCAGTTGTCAAACATCTGAATTTTGATCACATGACCATGGGGATGTTGCAACAGTTGTTAAGTGTGAAAAACGGTCATAATTCACTTTTTTCAGTGCTGTTGTAACTTTGAACAGTCACTAAATGAACTGTTGTAAATCAAGGACTACCTGCAGTGCCACTGTTGGAAGAATCAATTCTATTCAGTACAGCAACAGTTGTTTCTGGACAGTTACATTATGGAATATGCAAGTTTTTAAAAATCAATTATCCAGTACACAATTCTCCAGAAACTTAAGGTAATAAGAGACAAGAGTCCATCATACCAGCATATATCAAGCTAGTTAGAGCTGGCAATATTTGTTTTCATTAAAAAATATTTTCATCACTCTTTTTTTTACTTAAAAAGCACACAGTCCTGTTCTTGGCCATACATTATCCAGTAAAAATGATTTTAATACACTTTCATTATACAACCATATTTTAGTATGCTTTTACAAACTTGTTCAAAAGCAAAACAAAATAACCTGATATAAAGTAGGGGCTGGATATGGGCTGGATACCTCTGGCCACTATATGTTGACAGAATTAAAACTCTCAGCAGCAAGCCAGCATGGCCAATAGAGATCCTAATAGAGTTTAGCAAAAACTAGAGGATAACAAGTTCCACCCCAAACATATTCCTCATTAGACAAATTATTATTCATTAATCAAAACCAATTATATAAATTAAAAACAAAGCATTTATACTAAGCAGGACTCTAATTCTGAAATATGTTAGGAAAATCAAGTCTCCGTAAATAGTATAGATTAAAAATGAAATCTTATATAAGCTAAAGAGTACATTTAAATTTCATATCTAATGCAACTATTTTCAATATGTTAAAAATAATGCATGAAGCCAGAATGAAATATTTGACTGCAAATTTCTACAAAAAAAAAAAAAAATTCAAGGCCAAAAGTAGCATTTAAGTGAGGAATCCTATTTTTAAAAGTCAAATTATTTAATCACAACTAAGACAATCTCATATTAATTATACAAACCCTCAATATTGTTTTGAAATAGTTAAATGTAATTAATTGTTTAATTAGTGTTAAACCATACTCTAATTTAACAAGACTGACCTACAGCTTTGCCTTCTCTTCCGTTTCCTCCAATAATTGCACTACATCGGAATACCTAGCTGAATGTACTTGAACCCTTAACTATAATTTATTTTATTTACATTTGATAAAAATAAGCCAATTTCATGAACTGTAGTTCATTGAGATTAGACACGATAACATATACCGATCACCTGAGTCTAAAACAGAAGGAAAAGCTTGCAAGTTGCTATTCCATTACTTCTAAATCTAGTTGAATTACATTGAAGGAAAGTAGATATTTTGGTCTATAAGTATAACATTGCAAAAAATGCATTATTTCAATAGAAAGTTAAGAGAAACATCATGCTGACAGTGCATGGGCTCACATTTACTTCCTTTAAAAAAACACAATAAACTGTCTACATTCTATTACTTTTATAAGTGTTTAGAACATTCTCTTCTTCCCTTTGGCTTTAGACAGGCTATGAGAAACATTCTACTTGTTCAGCATAGAAATACAGGGTGATGTCTTAATCAGAGCACTCTACTTCATAGGCAACACAATTAGGGAACAACACACAAGAAGGAGGGGAATATAAACCATGTACAGGCTGTGGTAAATTTCAACCTACACATGAGATGCAGGTTTCCCACTTCTGGAGTTAAAAGAATTGACTGATCAGTATATACTACTATATTCTTAAAACAAAACAAACCCGTAATGTACATAGTTCTATTTAAACAGAGGTTTTGCACAAAGTATGTGTATACACAAATTCACTAGTAATAATTAACTTACTGGATTGAACTACAGCCTGTGTTTGTTCAGAGGTTCCAGATGCAATATTTGTCAGGGCCCATGCTGCTTCAAATTGTAAAGATGGGCTAAAGATAATATTTAAACACACAGAGACACAAGGATTTAGTTTTCATTCCAGTATTTTAAAATATTTTCTTCTATTTTTAAAAATATGCTGTTAAGGTACATACTCACTTATCATCTCTTTCCAGACAATGCACTAATATAGGTAATATTCCAGACTTTATTAAATCATCAATCGGTGGATTGCGATCACTGGAGAGTAGTTTTCTGTTTAAAAACATACAGTATCAGATCAAATTTGCACACTAGGGTTAGTTTCTTCCATGTGGGCTTTCAATAAATACTTAGATTCAAATTATGGCAAGAACTGATACTAGTTATCCAACATTTCAAAATATTTCCTATCTTAGTATTGATACGAAGGTGAAACATATGAATAACTCTGATATTTTTCTCATTAATAATATGCTTGAAATGTAAAAGAATTACATAATTCAGTTGCCAAGTACCTGAAATGCAGTCATCTTATCGGTGTGTGTGTGTGTGTGTGTTATCACAACATCTTGTGATGGCCAGAAGTGTTTTATAGGCCATAAAGCATCCTTTCCAGGTCCAATGTAATATCAAATGCTTGTTAACCAACCAACCTGTATTCGAAAACTACTTGTATACACAGGATGTCAGGACATCATTTCATTTATTTTTGTTCAAAAAATTATGGTTTAGGTTTTTAAATATTTTTACTAGAAAATCTATTAATAAGAAAAAGAAATTCATTAAAGAAATTTAGTTTTTCCTTTTAAGAGAAGCTGCAGAATCAAAGAACAATCACAATTTCCATGAATAAACTATTATAATCACATTAAAGTGATTAAATTTGCATCTTACCTTGCAGCCTGTACTGCACTTAACTGGATTCCCTGGTTATCACTTGAGGCATTCTAAAAAATAAAACCATTAATTAATTTTGCAGTCAGAACTCTTCAAATATGAACAACTTCACTGATTTAAAAAATGGAAGCAGATAATTACCTGAACTATTGCCTCCAATGATGTATTTTGCTGTTATAGGAGATAATAAAGTGTTAGGAATGGTTTATTTAAACAAACAAACAAACAAACAACTAATGGGTTTCTGAATATCTTACCACTCTGAAGTCACCATCTATATCAGAATCTTCACAGATATCTTCATGAGGTACATTTCTTCTTTTTAAAAGATGCTCGTCTCTTTTGTTCTTTTAAATACAAATTATAAAATTACCTTCTGGAAATGCTTGAAAAATACTTTTCCATTTTTTTAAAAAACATATTAAAATAAAACAAAAACCTTTCTCAATATAAAATAAGAGCAAAGAAAAAATGCATAGCAGTTTTTATAATTCACTATAATTAAGGGTGACAGACATAATAAAATGCAATAACATACAGCATATTATCAATTGTAACACTTTTCTGAAATGCAGAAAAGTGCACCATAAACGTGTATGATTAGTACTGCAATGCTGTCTAAATTTTCAGGTCAACAAATGTCCATGTGAACCACCTGGAACAGCTGATCGGCGGGGATTCTGGGAGGTGGATCCAACCATCAGCTGCTCAGCAAGTGGATCCACCTCCCAGAATACCGCCAATCAGCTGTTCCAGGCGGTGGGGATTGCTGCTGCTGTTCACTGCTGCTTCCTGTCACTGACATTGCACCAACCTCCTTCTCCAGGTACATCACCATTGCTGCCTCCTCCACCTCCGCCAGGGAATGCTGGAGCCCTCACTGGAGCAGCGGCGAACAGCGGCAGCGATCCCTGCCACCTGGAACAGCTGTTCCAACTGCTCCTTTCACCGCAGCTCCAGCGAAGGCTTCACTGTTCCCCGGCGGAGGCAGCAGACACAGAGGCGGCAGCAATGGCAGCCTTTCTGGTCACCCAGCCCATTGATCGGCAGGGCTACAGGTGGCCAGGATTCAGCCATCGCTCAGCTGACCTGTGGTGGTGGGCACAACAAAGCAGAGCCCTGACGAGCCATGTACTGAAGCTGCAATAACATGCAGAAGCTGACCAGGCTGTTTGCTGCAAGTTTGTGAATGGATGTTACCAATAGCAATGGTATAGCAATGATATAGCAATGCCTGAGATTGAACTGAAGACAGTATCATATATGAAAATAGTGAAGAAAGTGAGATCAGTGATTGTGAGCAACTGAGCTTCAGAAATTCTGGCACTAGCAATGATGAGTTCTTGGGGTTTCCAGAAAAGTAGAAGAGTATGACAGTGATGATGGTTCTTAATACCATGTTGACTTTACATGGTTGAAATATTATTCTTCTATATTTTATTAAATATATTAGTACACCATTTGGTTCAATATATTTTGTTTCTTGTGTTCCTCCTCTAAACTTAGGGTTAGGTGCATCTCATAGTGTGAAAAATACAGGTAATTCACTGCTGTTGCTTCATTGTCAGACCCATTTTTAAGCTATTGTATAGGCAGGGCAGGTTGTAACTAGTGTACAATAGTGCTTCCATTGTTTGCATAGTAAATACTTACAAAGTTTTAAATTGTGATCTTACTGTTTTGATCCATTTTAAAAAAAACTGCATGTTTTTGTTATTTGTGAATGTCCCCATTTTAACAAATTATGGACACTATGAACTTGATCAAAGTGGTGAACATTAAGCATAGGAGAAGAGAAATTTCTCATATTTATGAGGATAGTGGCACCAATGTTGTATTGGACTGAGCCAATGTTAATTTTAAAAATATGTGATTAAAATGTTAAACCTTACCTTTCTTAATTCCACAACAACTTCATTTCGCTGTCTTCTCATAGTCTGTAGAATTAAAATATTATAGAATTATATCCCACTCCTAATATTTTTGAAGTAATATGAGTTCTAAATATGACTATGAGATATCTTCAGTTCTACAATATTAATTCTACTATAGATAAATGAAGTAGGCCCAAACTTTAAAAAAAAGTTTTAACATTCCAAAAATTGATGAAAGGAAAATAGATATTCAAACAATTAAGGTAATTAAATTGCACTTAGTTATTGAGATAATACTATTTCAGTATGTTTGATGATTGTATATACCAATATATAATCTATATTAGGAAAAAAAACCTCTTTAATGTTACATATTAAGCACAATATAAATAAATAAATCTTTCCCTTGGTTTCTGTAACATTTTTTCCAACTTATCTAGATATTGATTCTATCCCCTCTAATATCTGTATCAATGAAATAAGCCAGCTTCTAATATATCAACCAGAACCATCAACCATCGAGAACCTCAGGCTTTGTTTTTTCTCAAACATGTAACTTTCTCTATCCACAATTTCAGAGTTTCAAGAAATCTTTAAAATAAGATTTATATTTCTTTTATTAAAAGTTATCCCAATACAATATTTGTCAGACATTAAAATGTTTAATTTTATTGTTAGAAGGAATAATATCAGGTTTACTGACAAGACATGCAAAAAAAAGTAATTTCTTAAACTCTTTGCTAAATTCATATTGATCTCAATTGCACCTTCTATTCCTATTTACTACCTCTTTCAGATTAAAGGAGGGAATGAAAATCTTAATTTTCCAAATCAGGGTTCAAAGATGGGGGGGGGGGGAACAGGATGGGACAAATCAAGACATTGTGAAAACATGCCGTACACAAGACAGGTTTTGTGAAAGGTATTTTCAGTCATGAAATACAACAAAGCTAAAAGATTACAAAAAAAAGTTATTCCAAAAACAAGCCTTGAACCTTAAAGTATGAAGCTCAATCACATGAATTCCAACAGATCCACACTTTCTGTTATAACACCAATTTCAAATGGAGTAGGAATTAACCGAGCCCTGAGGAATGTATTTGTGAGCACACAGTATTGATGGACAATATGTTAAAAATTTCCGCATTAACTAAACTGCTTCCGATTAGGCCCTAGACTTGAGAGCATGCATAATTAATTGTAAGTAAAGAATTACACTGTCAGCTAATTATCTCATGGAGTAGCCAATAATAGTTTTGATGTTAGGCCTCAATAAAGAAAATTAAAATAGAAGTGGAGTCAGTGAAGTTTCTCTACATATCCATACGAATACATACGTATACGTGTACGTATGTATATCTTCAGAAAAGCTTCTCACTAATCCAAACATCTAAATTTCTGAAGGGGAATTACTGATTTGTACAGACTTCTTTATTAGTCATAGACCATCCACCTAATCCACAGGTGTCAAAGTGGCGATATCACATTGTTGTCACATGACATAATGCAACTTCTCCCCCTTTGCTAAACGGGGTGGGCATGGTCAGTGCATGACACATCCAGTCCGCAGGTCACGGGTTTGACACCCCTGACATAGCTCAACAGGCCTCCTAACCAGAGAAAGAACTGGAACCATGTTTTGCTGAATGCAGACATAATAGCCTCACTTCCCCATCCAATGAAACAAGTGGGGAGAAGGCATGGCAACACATTTTGACACTATAGTATATATCTTTATAGTGGAATTATCACCTAAAATAATAAAATTTGTGATCTATATTAATTCAATTTATCAAAATAACCAAAATAGCCAACTATTTACACAAGGAGACACACTTCAGAGTATATATGTAGTCAATTATTGTGGATAGTGTCTCCACGGTTAAATTTAATTTGTTTTAAAAGCAGCAGCACTATAACTTCAGTATAATTCAACTGTAACTTTAGTATAATTCAACTGAGCATTTCAGATATATCCCTTCATGTTTTCTTGTCCAAAGCTGGTCATCACACAGAAGTTTTATTAAGAATTTCCTAAAAGAAACACATGCATTTATGTTGTCACCAAATTCATTATTTAAGGAGAAATTACCATTCAAAATGGAAGAAGTTGAGATTACAGTGAGGACCATAGACAATTAAGACATTTATATTACATAAGTTCTTTTCCACATGAACAAAGCTGGGATACCTTTTTTAACTGTTTAGCATTTAGTAATCACTTCATCTAATCTCTAGCAAACTAAAAAACTATGTTTAAAAAAATCTGACATTTGTAATTGAAAGATAAAATATGAGTTTTGTCCTTTTATAGAAAGAGAGTGAAAAAATACATAACCCCCATTTTATCTATTCACAGTTAAAATACTTGTAAAAATAATTATCTTAGTTGTTTGGTCAATAATTTGTTGTACATTGCTGAAGCAATACTGGAAGTTTTGTTCTGTATTTCTGTAGCATTTTGTATTGGTACTGGGTTACTAATAAACTCACTTATTGTGGCTGTTTTTTAGTTTTAGAAACTCAGTATACAAAAGTATGCTTGAAAGGCTTTCAAATTAAAAAGTCACTTTATTGTTTTTACTTTTGTATATTGGGTTGTTTTTTGTAAGCCGCCCAGAATGAGTTGGCGATCATATAAATTCTTTTTAAAAAAATTAGCAAATGAAAATGACCTTCAATAGTTTCACTTCTTTCTAGTCTTCTAAAATTAAATCAACCAAAGATGGTTATTTGCTGCCATCTAGCGGAAGTGTTTCACTACAAATATTGTATGCAGTTTAGGCTTTTTGGTTTGCTACAACAGGACACACATTTCCTGCATTACAATATTAACTTTCCACTGGACAAACTTTCCATCAGTTCAGTCTCTTTCAGTTTGAAAGAGAATACACATGTGCATAGACACATTTTGATCACATTTTATAAATCTTAAGAAAACCACTGACTCATCAGAATGTTTGCTGTAATAATTAACGGAAAAAATATTGTTGAAGAAATATGGCTACTGGGGTATTTATATCAAAGCTATATGGATTGGAAAAATGCTTTAAGCGGGTCTACTTTTCACTATTTTTAAGGTCTATGAAGTCAAAATGATCACTTTCATTAGTTTGCATTCACTGAGTTCTCTAAGATAGATGTAGCTTTAGCTTTGATTTCTTTTAATACTTAGCTTTGATTTTTTTAATGCTTATTTTACATGAGTTTTCATTTTCTATGTTTCATAATGACTTATTTTTAATTCATTAAAAACTTTTGTTTCAGCTAACAGAATGGTATTAACTGCATATTTCAATCTGCTAACTTTTCAACCTTCAGTTCTGATTCTAGCTGTTGTCTCTTTTAGCCTTTTAATTCAGTAATTATTATGTAAGAGGTATGGGATCAACATGTATCCTTAAATTACTCCCTTTTCTATTCCAAGCCATTTTTTTCTCCAAATGCAGTTCTTATTCTAGAGCTAGTTTATATTAACTCTAAGAACTGCATCTTCAAATACAGGATCTTCAAAGAATAATCAGTCATTTAATCATCTTAATATATTTTAAATTCTGGCAAGAAGTGTAAATTCAAAGGCATTATTTATAAGTAAAATAACATTTTCTTAAAATTCTCTTGTACTCTCCACTTTATATTAAACACCAGTTCATTGATCCCTCTGCCTTTTCTGAATCTATATGCTTCTTTCTCATTTCCCAATATAGAGCATTATTCTTTGTAGAATATTAAAACTAGAAAAAAACTATACAGAGAATTTTTTATTTGGCAATACATACATTCCATTCCTTGTGTTACATATGAATACATGCTTGCTACATTTGTTTTATACAGATCTTGGTTATCATTTTAAATGTCTCTTCTACATTAATTTAAACAACTCAATGACTATTTTTTCCATATCTGGTGTTCATTTGACAGATAACCGGTTGTCATACATATCTCAGAGAAGTCCCTGAACATACATTTTTCTCTCTACAAACATTTTGTACAAACACTTCTATTTAAAAAAAAAATGGATGCAAGAGACAAAAGTTGAGTCCAGACACCTTTCTGAAACAAAAGGTGAATTTTGTTGAGATTTTGATTTTATATTTTTGGAACACAAGTACAAAGATTGGGGGAGTGGACATTAGTGAGAACTTTGCTAAAAGCATAGGAAGTACTGGAAATATTGCCCAGAGAAAAGCAATTCAGAAACTACTGGAAGGAATTTTTTGGATAGACTGAGGGATGGGCGGACCAGCAGGAGGTTTGACTGCAATACTGGGAAGTGAAAAATGAAAAATGGCTTAGAAGCACCAAAGAAAGTGTGTGTGTGTGTGTTATGTGTTAAATGATAAATAGCTTTGGGTTTTAATGGATATTTTTATTTAACACTCCTTTCTTTTGAATGGTTTATTAAACCAACTTTTTACTATAATTATCTCATTCTATAATCTAATCTGTAAAGGGTTTCAATATATTTACATCCTCCTCTGATCTTAGTTGTTGCCTCTATAATATCTATTTCACCATTACTTTTCAGTACTAGGTTAGACACACTTTTTCCTGACTTCTTTTTCTTTTAGAACAGTTCTTCAGTTTTACGATATCCACCCTTTATTCTTTATTTGATAGTGCAAAAGGTAGCAATCATCTGTCACAGATAAAGGCTTCCATACTCGTCTTTCTTTAGCAATCCTAATAGGTTTTCTGAAAGCTGCCTAGATATTTTCCAGTTAAAGTGTTAAAATATTTTTAGCTGCTTCAGTTTTGAAAATGTCTCTGAAAAATGTCATAAAATTTGGTACGGACACATGGTGATACATTTTTACACCATTATAAACGTAACCAGCAGGCACAACTGGAAGACCACCAGTGCATGTTGCATGCATTAAGTTTTGGTAACAAACAAAAAATTATCTTTGGACAATACTATTAGTTTCCTGATTTAAAGTATTTCCTAAATTCAAATCATCCTACTGCCTCATGTTCCCAATTTCAACTTTTGTATTCCAATCATCCTTCAACAATATTAAGTCTTTTTCTTGCTTAAATTGCTTTTAACACATCTTGCAGTTTGTCATAAAACTATTGTTTCTTTCACTGTTGTTTGAAAAATACTGATCTTCACTAGAATTCCAATAGATGTGACTCTGCCATTTATAGGGATATAACCAAGCACACACTTAAAAGTATTTAAATATTACTGCCCTTGCATTACTTTGCAGGATTTCTTGCATGTAAAATTCTATTTAAAGGGGCCAATTTAGGTTATCTTAAACTATTTCTACAACTTCCAATCAGATGCATTTAATTTCTGTTTTCACACTTCCAAATTTTTCTTTTCTTTTAGGAGCATGACATTCTATCTTCCAACTGTACCTTTTCTGGAAGTTTATTCTGGCCATATCTTCATCTCTACTTGTACTTATAAAGTTTAACATTCTTCCCATTAACTAGATTAACAGTTCCCTTCCATTCTGATAATCTCATCATATGGTATAAGATCATGTCCAAAAATGTTAACTATGCCCATACAGTTATCCTGGCAAAACATAAAAATATTTTGCCGTTGCTTCTTCCAAATTTGGTATTATGCTTTCTTCTCATAGACTTCCCTCATATTGCTAAAACATTGAGTTGGATAAAGTCCTCCTGCACCTCTCCTTTATTGGGAAGAGGGACTTGAAGTTCTCACTAAGATCATTCTCAGGGTTAATGAAATACTGAGCTCTCCAATGACATCAAGATGGTAATTGTCCAAGAGGGCAAACCAATAAGTTACAATGTAAATATGAAATCTGGTTACAGTAAAAGAGTCAATCAATCACCATCTGTATAGCAAGCCAAGAAATTGTTGCAGATGGCAGTATTTTTAGTTCTATTAGAACACATGATTTAAAAAAAGCTCCCAGAAAGCTTAACGTAACTATAGTTAGAGGTTTGTATCTTCTGCAACTTTAAAATGATACATCCCCTAGAAAAGTAATAGTAGATATTTAGAACAGCAAAGTATCTCAAATAAGCCTGCCCATATTCATCTGCAAATCAGGAAAAAAGGGGATGGCCCATGCTCTAAGACTCCTTGCAACATGAATATCTACTGATGAGGGGCTAACAACATCCAATTGAACCATGATTTTAACATCTGTAAGATTTCTATGATGGTACATGATGCAACTGTGACACAATTTATTAAAGAGTTACAGTATAAACTGACATAGAGCAATTTCACTTGAAATTTCATTGGATGCATCTCAACAATTCCAAAATCTACTTTGCAGTCAACAGCTACTAAGCAGCTTTTCAAGACTGTTTATGAAAAGTACATTCAACTATATTGTACAGCTATTAATTAAAAATAGTCTAATGTCATTGGACAGCACTAGCTCTTCGGCTTAGAAATGGAAATGTGCACCGCCCACTAAAGTCGGGAACGACTAACACGTATGTGCGAGGGGAACCTTTACCTTTTAATATCCTCCAGATATGTTGGATTACAAGTCCTATCATCCTTAACCATACAGCCATAAAAATAATTTGATAATCAAATTAGAGATAACTGAAAGTAATACATACTGTTACTTAGCATGAGCAGGGTGGCTCTTATTTAAATCAACTCAATTTAAATCATGATTTAAATCATTAGTAAAAAGGCTTGATTTAAATCAACTCAATTTAAATCATAATTTTTAAAGAGCAAGTCATCTCTGTCCTGCAGCAGCTCCTCCTCTGACCCGCTGTCGACTCACAATCCCAATATTTCAGAATATACAGCCTCATGCTACTTAACTAAGGTCCATTTCATGCTGAATAAATTAAATTATTATGTACCTTAAATACACAACTATCTTTAGATAGATTTTTAATCAAAAAGCATTTTATTAAAATAAATTTGATTTTAAAAATCTTATTTAAATTTTAAAAAATCAGATTTTTTTTAAATCATTGATTTTTATCCACCCTTAGCATGTCTAAACTATCATATATAATACATCTATTACCTCATAAGCCAGATAATGTCACAAAACTTAAAGATGACTCAAGAATTATATCCCCTTCATACTGAAGATTCTTTTTATTTTGAAATACTGGAATCAGGAAGAATTCACAGAAACAGGAAAGCAGAATTCCCAGGTGCCCTTAAATACCCACCTTTCATTAATCTCCTGCATGAAAAAATAAGACTGGCAGTAAATAGAAAAAACACATTTTCATCAGCAAATATTGTAGTGCTCCTAATTTTCTGCCTTCTTTTGATTCCAACTTAATTTACTCTCCCTATCTTTAGGAATGAACATAGCTGTCTCATAAAATTTAGAATGAACAACATACCACAAGTTAAAAGAGTCTGCACAAGCTTTGGGCTTACATCTACAGCAGACAATTTACTATATTTTTCGGTGTATAAGATGCAGTTCCCCCCCCCCCCCCATGGATAAAAATTGTGGTGCATCTTATACACCAAATACAGCCATTTTTTTTCCTCTTGAGCCCCCCATATGTCCCGTTTTCACAAAAAAAATAGACCATTTTTGGCCTCTCAAACCCCCCTCCCGTTGTGTCTTGTATTATTTCTCCCCAGCCCTCGGAGGTATTTTGCAGTCCTCCAGAACCCTCTGTGTGGCTTGTTTTCGCCAAAAAACGGCCAGTTTTTCAGCAAAAAATGAGCCACGCAGAGGGTTTTGGAGGCCTGAGAAATGCCTCTGGGGCTGGGGAAACGGAAAACAAGATGTGCGGAGGCCAAAAACTTTTTTTTCTTGTTTTCCTCTTCCAAAATCTAGGTGCGTCTTATACTCTGGTGCATCTTATACTCGAAAAAATACAGTATGCTAACTTGTGATTTTCAAGCATTTGACTACCACTGAAGCACACTTCTATAGCAAGTTTAAATTTAGTTAGGAACTGTACAAACATATTAGATATTAAAAAGTTCCATCTCAACAGAAAAAACCTTTAAAAATCTCAGTCCTTCCCCTGAATGACAACCATACCTCAGAGCTCCTGCCACTCCCTCATAGTTCAACTTTACAAAGAACTCAGATGCATTCAGATCCCATTTGCTACTTAGCTTTTATTACAGATTCCTTTTCATCTACTAAAATTAAAAGCAATGTTTTTATTTTTCACATTATGTAGATAACAAAACATTAACAATGGGGTGACAGATTAATTCCAACATTTTCTAATTTTAGAATAAAACCTTCCAAAATAAACTTTGCAGATGTTCAGCACATCTCATTTGTGAAACAAGTCAAAGCTCATATAAAGTGCTATTAACTATGCATGAAAAATACCAGAATTTACAGATTTTCCTAGCATTATATATCCCTTCTCCTGTGAAGGAGCCCAAAAGTTGAGGGAATTAGTATGTCACTACTCATGGAACCAAATCAGCTAACTTGATGAAATTATAATTTTCACTAGATATAAACTATTACTTATAATCCTCTAAAAGCAGAGCAAGAGTGAAAAATTAGATATGTATTGAAAATAAATTAACACCATATCAGGTGCTTTCTTGCCAGCTAAGCAGGTATATTAACAGAATCTTAAACATACAATATTAACTGACCATATTTTCAAGATTGTTTACCTGCCATTTGGCAGACATAACAGCATATAATCTAAATAATGTGCTGTTCAGGTACATGATAAATACCATTATAAAAGAAGTAGAAATGGCAGCAAGAATTCATGAAATCCTAAAGAAAAAAGTTTTATGACCATGCTTGTTGCTCATATTATTCTTTTGATTCAATATGGAACCAACTTCGTTAAAGGCATCTTTTAGAATAGATCATCTTGTGATGAAAATCAATGAACCTACAATACAGCACCTAAATAATTCTGGCCAGTCTCAAAAAGCTAAGCGTGTGCTTTAGTACTTGGATGAGACATCAGTAGGAAACCCCAGGACTGGGGTTTGCTGCCTAGGCAAAGAAGTTGAAAAAACATTGCATAAGACCAATTTCATGTTGTTGCTAACTACATAGACATGTCTCCAAAGTCACTCGGAGGCAATTTATCCTTTATAAATTCTCAACATTGAAATTACTGCTAGACATCATTCAAAATTTGAGATAGAAATCTTGAGAAAGTGCAAACTGAGCTGATATTCACACAATTTAAAAGAATTTCTACTCAAATGAGAAACAATAACCAAGCTGCTTACGTTGTAATGCCTTCCCATCACTGACCATTTCCAAGGGCTGTTTTTGAGCAATCCTGGGAAACTGCATTTTATTTGTTTGTTTGTCAAGGTACCTTTACACGCAGAATGACGTGTTTCATTTCATTTGTTTCCCCTGCTGAGGCTAGGGTTGGAACAGGGAATACTTGTAAATAAAAGTTAATGGCTCACAGAGCAAGGTTCAATATTCAAATGTCACTAGAAAAACTCATGGCAGGGATACTTTAGGTGTAAAATGCTAGGGTAAAATGCAACCCAAAGCGAAGCAATTTGAAATGGAAAAAAATAAATAAAAAAAAATCGCCCGATTTACATTTACACTGCAAAACAGGGGGAAAAACTACAGTACAAAGTAGTGTTTTTTTAAAAATAATAATAATAATTTCAACAATGGGGTAGGCAGAAGGGCATTTGTGCAACTGCGTGGTTCCAAATCTAGTTCTCCCACGGCAAAGTGCAGATCACAGGGGAGGAAAAAGAAAAAAAGAAAAAGGTGGAGAAGAGGAGAAAAACAAGTCATCTGACAGGCCGTTTCCATGTCAGGCTGCCGGGGGCGGTGGAGGAAGGGGCTCTCCTCCATCACCTTCGGGCACTCGGGCTCCTTCTTTTCCCCGCCTTCCTATCTTGGGCGTCTGGTAAGGCCTCACTCTTCAACGCCTACCCCAAGTAGAAAAGGCCAGGAGGACAACAGCCCCCTTCCTGGTCTCTGCCAGCAAGAAAAACGGAAGCTTTCCATGCCGCGCCGAAGAGCGCCAGACTAGGCCGCGGCCCTTCCCGGCCCAGGGTGTTTGCGTGTCGACGCGTCCCTCGCGAGGGAAGCACAGCGAACCCCACCCTCCTCCTCCTCCCTTCTTCCTTTTCCTTCCCCCACCTCCTCCTCCCTTCCCGGCGGAGGCTCCGGCCTCGCCTCGAGGCACTTCAAGCAGGCCGGCCGGCTGCTGCCCCCACCCCCCAGGTCGCTAACGTGGGAGACTGTATAGCAGAGACGCCCCGGGCAACCGATCTCCGATGTCCAAACCCGCCGGGACCCACTTCGGCGGGGCCGCTCCGGACCCTCCTCAGAGACGGGTGCCTACCTCCAGGTCGCGGCCTTTGTTCTTAAAGTTCTTCAGCCGTTGGTTGTCCAGCTTCTCGTTGTCGGCCATGGCGGGAGGCAGGGAGCGCGGCCTCGCTTCGTCCTCTTCTCTCCCTCCCCGGACCCGGCCGGGACCTTCTTTCCCGGGTCTACTGTCGTTCCTTGGTCCGTCCCCCCTGGTTCCCCACCCCCCCCTCCGGCTTCTCTCAGCACCGCGACGGGCTGTGGTTTAAACCCTACCTCGAGCCGCTTTCGGCTCCGGCCTGGCCTGACGACAAACTAAGAAGCCGGCCGCGGCCTCCCTTGCCTGTCCCAGCCGCTCCCGTTGCCTTTTAGGCCTTTCTCAGGGCGGCGGAATGTGCCGGTAGCGAAGGGAGAAGAGAGCGAGCGAGAGAAAGATGGGGGAGGGGAGGGAAGGGGACGGGCGGGCGGGCGGGGGGGGGAGCAGGGGAGGAGGTTGTAGCCTCGCTCTGAGAGAGAGAGAGAGAGAGGGGCAACGGCCACGCCTTCCCCCTCTCCAGCGCCACCCCGTGATTGGCTATTCCTCCGCGGCGGGGCGGGACGCCGCAGCCCTTGGGCGGGGAGACATATGCAAATGAAAAAAGAAGGCGGAAAGGTGGAGCGTTCGGAAGGAAAGGAGAGGTGGACGGAGGCTGGCGTGCGCTCGCGGAGCTTTCCATTCCCCCCCTCCCCCCCCTTCGTTTAAGGGAGAGCCACCCGCTCGCCTCTCCCTCCAGGCGGGGTCCCGGGAGTCATTTCAAGAGCAGGGCTGGAGGGGTCCCGACGTGGACAAAAAAAAAAAAAAAGGTTTCAGTCCTTTAGGCGCGGTGGAAGAACGTTTACTGACGTCCCGGCTTCCCTGACGGATTCCTGCCTTCCCCTTCGTATAGGAAGCAAATGAACTGGGCGGAGCCGGGAGTGCCCGCGACTGTTGCCTCTCCTTCGGGCGGGGGAGGAGAAAGGCCGTTCAGAAAACTCTAGTGGCGGTTTAGTAAAGGCAGCGGGGTTTGCCTCTAAGTTACCCCCGGAAAGTTGGCGTTTATTTTATTTTATTTTTCCATTTCAATATTTTTTAAAATATTTTTTAAACATATAAAAGTTCCATTTTCAATTAAGCAGTGTGTTGTCTGGCTACAAATAATTTTGCCAAATAGTAATCATAATGCTTACATCAATATTCATTACGTTAGTATTGTTTCTATATTATTGGCATAACGTTAACCATAGGGAAAGTTGATATTTATTGACATCAACTTTTACATTTATTTCTAAATGCATCGATTTTATTCCACCTATTTTATTCATAAATGACTTCAGGTGGCTTGCAGAATAAATACATAAACGTTAAAAAGCACCGTGGGTGCAGCCCCGAGTCAATAGGGAGAGGGGGCGGTATATAAATTAAATTAAATAAATAAATAAACTCAAGGAGTTAGGATTTTATAAATCTGAACAGATTGTAATTAAAAAGGTGGTTTTGAACATTTTCCTCATCTCTTCTACCCATTGATTTCTTAAAACAGTAACTCATCTTTGTATTTAGGAGGCCAAAAGATCAGCATAAGTGGCAATTGTGCTGGTAATACTGGATTTTTAATACTATTGTTACAATAGTGATATTTTC
Source organism: Myanophis thanlyinensis (assembly GCA_017656035.1). Lineage (NCBI taxonomy): Eukaryota > Metazoa > Chordata > Lepidosauria > Squamata > Homalopsidae > Myanophis > Myanophis thanlyinensis. Next base: position 17,522 of record JAEANM010001363.1, read on the forward strand.
GGATGGTATTTTGAAAACTTTTTAATAGGCCAATGTGGCTTTAATGTGTAGTATCAAAACTTTATATTTTGGGCCCATTGTGAGGCTCAAAACTTGTTTCATACTAGAGATGAGATATTTCAACTGTTCAGAATAAATGCCTTTTTGTCTTTACTTTAACCCAAAGCAAAAACTTTTATCTTTAATATTAATGTTTAGTATATCCATGTAATCTACCCTTGTTTTGAGGTGAAATGAATCAATGTGCCACAGATACTAGGTTCTTTTGCATTGTCCCAACCAAAGTTTAAGGAACCCAAAAAACATGAAAAGAGTGCAACCTGTAAATTAAAGATGGCCATTCCATTCCACAAATGAGATCTTGATTCTCAAGTTTTCTTTTGCCATTTAGGTACCTTGGCAGCATAGTTCCTCCTAAAAAGTTTTTTAAAAAAGATGACAGATAAAAGCCACAGATTCTTTTCCCATTTCCCCAATGAGTGTAGATGTATATTTTCTATTTTGTAGCATCTCTAGAATCTTGTACAGTTATTAAGGGGGGGATAAGCAGTATTGAAATGGAAGCTGAATGCATGCAATAATTTTTACCCCTTAATCTCTTGTGGGATTTATTCAAATCAGCATAGAAAAATACCGTTCTAGACAATTAAACAGAAATGTAGCCTGTTTTAGTTCTATGATAGAAATATATTGGGGCATTTCCAATATAACATTATTAAATACAAGTATGTATAGTTTTTCTATTCGAAAATCTTTTCTATTTAGTTCTCTAAATTAATTCTTAGAATATCTTTGCTTGTCAGCCATACATTTATCACATAGACATAATGTAATCACATAATTCAGTCCAATCCAATCTGTAGGATGTGTCTCTTTGTAAAACATCCATCCAGGGCCTCTGGTAGAAAGCTTTTTTCAGAGAGCCAATAGCAAGCATCAGCTAGAAGGCATGCAAGAAAAAAAGTACTTTGACTTCAGTCTACCCGGCCATAACAAAAAGAATTTTGTTTTCCTCTACTTATCCATATATTATTTATAATGTGTCTGAATTAAGGATTACTTTACAGTTTACCGTTAATATATACATTCTAATTAAACATGTTTACATCTCTGGAATTACTAATTAGTTGCTATTCATGCAGTTTTATCATTGACTTAATTTTGGATGTACAGTGACATCTATTAAAATCTGGAAATACCAATGTAAGGTAGAAGAACTAAAGGCTTCCATGCAAGATTTTTAATTTCACATTTTTCTAGTTTTTACAGAAGGAAGGAAGAACTTGTATCATTGTATCCATAGAGAAGCCAGTTGAAAAATACTTGTACTGTTATATTTAGAAACAATCTAGAATTCAATTTTAGCAACAATATTTAAATAATAAATACATAAAATATATGTCTTTAATAAATAATTTGTATTAATATAATATTAAATGCTAATTAATATTTAAATAGTATTTAAATAATAAATATAAGTAAATATCTTGGCCTTCTGAACATTCATATATAAAATGATAGCCTTCTTGCATGTATACACAAACATCTAATTGACAATAATTACAAATGATCAAACAATTACCTTTTGCTAATATTGTTATTGTTTCAATGTGTTGTTAGCTGTCCAGAATCATATTTGCAAGATTGGTAGCCATATAAATTGATTGATTAATTTTTTTAAAAACCTCTCATGAGCACATGATATGTATATATATGAACACTATCTTGTATTCTTGTCATTCCAGAACTATATAATAAGTTGCTAAATGTTGGTCGCAAAAGATTTAAAAACACCTTAATTTAAACAATGCAGAATGGGGTAAGATCACATGGATATGACCATTATCTTGACTTTTTTACTTGTCTATGGACACTCCTAATGCAGAAAATAATGTAATTGAATTTCACAGTATTAATTAGAATGTATAATAAATCCAGTCTATTTTATTATTTTTGTAGCCCTGTGCTATTATATGATGAATGCAGAACAACCAAGCATATCACGTATTTACCAGTTCAGTACAAAACATTTACCACTTTAACTGTGTAAATGATCTTTAGAGCCAAGAAGTTTAATAATTTTGGGTAATATTGCAGCTGTTCCATACCTAGCTGCCAGAGAAATAGAAAATTTGCCTGTGGAAGAAATGAAAGCATTGAAATATATTAATGGCCACCTCTTTCTAGTTCTACTGAGAGTTTTTGTGGTGCCCAGGATTAATGGTTTCATTTATACTCCTTTTCAGTTGAGTACTCGAGACAATAAAATTAAAAATCTAAAAATATTTGTCTCACCTGGAAGTCATTTCACCAATAAAAAGCAACCACTGAAACCAATGTTCTAAGAAGAAAATAAAAAAGAAATTACACTTAATACTAAAATTAATAATTAAAAGATATATGACTTTCTAAACACCAGAACAGTCAGCCAAACACAATTCCTGAGGAAATGTATTCATTAGCTTAGCAGCAACCCAAAAGAACAGTGTGAGGTGTATAAATCTCTTAACAAAGGGGTATCTTCAAAAGGGGCCTCTTGCAAACCAAAATAATCAGGCAGATTTCTAACCACCTACACTGGTAGTTCTCAACTGGTACAATCACAATTGGGACAAACGTCCATCACTAAGTGATATGGCCCTTATGTGCACCATACCTGATTTTAGACTGTTTTGCCATAGTCATTAAGCAAATCCCTGGTTATTGAGCAAATCAGGCAATCAAGTGAATCCAAATTCCCACCCCCACCCCCTATTGACTTTTGTTGGAAGCCTTTGGGAAAATTGCAAAGGGTGATCACATGATCACAGGATGCTGCAATTGTAAATATATGTTAGTTTCCAGGCACCCAAATATCGACTATGGGATTTTTGATGGTAATAATTATGAGAATAGGTTGTAAGTCACTCACTTAGAATAACTTTATTGACACTTTGAAAATACACTAATTTGGCATACATTAAAATGAAAATTTGTTGCATACATCTCTCAAAGGGTCATCACCTCCAATATACACTATATAAACATGACAATAAATAAATACAAAATTATGTATATACCCACATATATGACACAGAGAAGCAACGCAGTCTAGTTTGGATGTATACTTGTACATGGCGAGAAAAACGAATTTTGCAAGATTACAAGATGGATGGCATAAAGAACAAAGCTGTTATAGAATCTAGTAGTTCTGCTAGAAATACTTCAAAACCTCCTTCCAGAGGGGAGCAACTGAAACCGATCATAAAGAGGGTCTGTGGGGTTTCTAACAATGCTTTGAACTCTAAGCACATAGCATTTATTAATATCCTAAGTACTAGAAGTAGTAACAGGAAATGAGCTTCCTATAATCTTGGATCTCCTTACTAGTCTCTGTACAGATTTTGTATCTGAGGCACTGCTGCCACCAAACCAAACAGTGATGCAGTTTGTTAAAACACACTCAATTGTGCCTTTGTAAGAAGTGGCCAGGACACAAGGAGAAAGATGTGCTGTCTTCATCTGACATAGGAAATGCAGATGCTGGTTTTCACGCTTCACTAAGGATGATATGGAGAGACTAATTCAGATTGTTATCTGCACCCCCAGATACTTAATACTGTTGACTACTTCTCCAGCTGCATCTATCTATACTCTATTCAGCATCACTGCAACTTTGAACAGTCTTTAAGCAAATGTTCATAAGGTTAGTCCTTTCTGGAAGGAAGTTTGTTTAGGGAACTTTTTAGGCGTAAAGAAGTACCTGACCTCCTCTGGTTTATGAGTGCCATTGGTCCCACTGGTCATCTTTGAGAGTTAGTACTAGGCAATAATACCCAGGCTCAATATCAACCAAGAAGTTTTTAATTTTTCCTTACCAGCTTCACAGCTGAACTACAAGACCAGATTCTGACAACAGCGCTGGAATGTAAACCAGACCTACATTTAAGCATATATTTATGCAAATCTTTAATTCTTATTTGCATTTGGATTCTTGTCTTGAAGCAAAGTTTGCTTAAATGGGGTCTGTTGAATCATGCTGTATCAACAATAAGCAAGCCACATTGTGACGTAGGACAAAACATTAGCCCATTCTTAGCTTATGTATGCATTTATTTTAAGGACTTATTATTAAAAGAAATCACCAAAATGTACTGTGTGTGGTTAAACATAGTACGTATGCCATAAGCAGTGCACTTTCATTTTCTTTCTCAAGTCACTGGTCACAAGCTTCCATGGCACTGATAAAATTACGTGCTGAAAATGTGAATTGAGACAGAAAAAATGATCAGGGAGCAAGCAAGCAATGGCCGTGAATTTGCTATTCAGCAGCAAAAGCAGGGCCAGGAAAATTTCAGGAACATAATGTCTCCTTTTAGTTTGTATTATTTATCCATATTTGAGGAGTGCTTTAGTTACCTTGATCATCAGCGTCAATGTTTGCTGTCTCTATATCTTTACATACAAAAAGCTATACAGGTATACAGAGTTTTGTTCCTTCTCCCTCCCTCCAATAGTGGATTACTCAACTTGATGAGTCATATTGATAAAGACTGTAATGATGATTTGCTACAACTTTAGCTTTGCAATATTTACCAATCTGCTTTCATTTTTGCATTCTAAATTCTGTGGCATGTTGACTGTAGCCCTACACGAGGCAGCCTGGTTCTCCCCACCACTCCTGCTTACCTCAGTGATACACTGCGGTTAATTCTTGAAGTTCTGTGAGTCTTGTTTTTCTTAAGAAAAGTATTCTATGCAAAGGTGTTGCAGAGAAAGGGTGGGGGGAAGCTTTAGTGTTATACAGTTACAAGTAGATTTCATGTACTTTGAAAATTCTTACTGGCTTTGTTCCCATTGTTTTATTTGTTTGTCCTGCTATAGAGTACTACTATCTCCAGAAAATAATCTAATTCTAAACAAAACATTGATAATTCTATTATCATTGCAGCAATATAACTAGCAAGCATGAAAACCAAATAAAAGATAAAAAAGTGAATTAATAAAGTACAGTACATGTTTAAAATCCTGATTGGAAAAAAATATATCACAGTATTCTCACCATCTTGCAGGTACCGTATGAAGCATGATTAAAATCCAGTGATACTTTAAAGGCTGGGTTTGGTCTTTAAGCCATATATTCAGCATCTGTAAGAAAATTCAAAATATTTGAACAGGGACTCCAGCAATAAATTTTGTAGAGGACACAACTATTTTTCAGAAACAGCAGATGGTAATATAGGTAGGCCTCGATTTACAACCACAACTGAGCCCAACATTTCTGCTGCTAAGTGAAATAGTTGTTAAGTGAGTTTTGCCTTATTTTACAACCTTTCTTGACACAATTGTTAAGTGGATCACTGCAGTTGTTAAATTAGTAGCCCAGTTGTTAAATGAGTCTGACTTCCCACATTGTCTTTGCTGTAACTTCAAATGGTCACTAGACGAATGGTTGTAAGTCAAAAACTACTTGTATCTGATCTTGGAATTTGATCTTGGAAAACAGTGGGGTTAGACATAGATGGCAGTTGCGGTGAAAAACCACCAGACAAAATAACAGAGTTGGAAGGGACCTTGTAAGTCTTCTACTCCAATCCACTGCTCAGACAGGAAGCCCTATATCAGTGATAGTGAACTTATGGCATGCATGCCCAAGGTAGCATGCAGAGCCCTCTCTGTGGGCACGTGTGCCATTGACCCAGCTCACCTTAAGTGTGCATGTGCACACGGCATTTCCCAGAGACCCAGCTTGTCTGCAGGTCTTTGCTGCGCATGCACACCTCTTTCCAGAGACGCAGCTCGTCTTTGGATGTCTGCTGCGCATGCACACACAACTGCACACGTGTGCATGAGCACATGAGCACAGTTTGGGCATGTGTGCTGAGACTCGCATGGTGCTGAAAAGGTTGACCATCACTGCCCTATACCATTTCAGACAAGTGGCTGTCCAATCTCTTCTTAAAAATGTCCAGTGTTGGAGCATTTACAACTCCTGGAAGCAAGTTGTTCCATTGATTAATTGTTCTAACCATGCAGAAATTTCTCCTTAGTTCTAGGTTGCTTCTCTCCTTGATTAAATCCCCATCTATTCCTTCTTGTCCTGCCTTCAGGTGCTTTGGAGAATAGATTGACTCTCTCTTCTTTATGGCAACTCCTTAGATTGATATCATTGATGACCATTTATATCATGTCACTCCTTGTCCTTCTTTTCATTAAATTAATGTAGACAGACTGTAGATTGGACTGGGAAGTTCTAAAATATTTCTGGAAGAAGATGATAACAAAGCAGTTATTCTATTTTTGTCACAGAAACAAGATCATTCAGACATAGGGATTATTCATGATCAGAGGAAACCTAAATTATTTTTCTAAATAACCCCTGAAATTTAAATTAATTTTGAAACAAGCAGCACCATTTCATTTGTCTAATGTTTGAATTAACAGACATAATTTCTCAGTGTACCTTGCAGAGTATATTTTTGATAATCGCTAAAATTACTAATTTAAAAAAATACTATTTAAAATTTCATCTTTTAAAACTTACTGGTTTTTTTTTAGTTTCTAACCGGTGAATTTAATGAACCACCAGATGGTGCTCTTTTGAAAGACTTTAACTGACTTAAATTAACACTCAAGTATCTTTGTATTCTAAATTGTATAATACTGTGTTTTCTGGACATAGAACTTTGTGTGGAGAAAGTGGAATTGAAGATGCCCCAGAGGAAGTCATTGGAAGATTGGTATAACCCTGATATTTGAATGTGTAATTTTGTTATTCTTGTTATTAAAGGGATCTTAAGCACCCCACTGAGGCTATCAAATAATGTTTGAAGAGATAGAATGGTACATGCTGGAAAAGAGCACAGCTGGCTGGAACCCAAAACAAGAATGAATATTGTGCTGGGATTGAAGTCTCTTCTGGGCTTTCTAAATTCTTTCCAAATATCTCTTATGTTCCATCAGAGTCTTCATAATATGATTTGGTCCCAACTATATTAATATAATTTGAGCCAGGATGTAGTTTTCATTACTTCTAACTTCACAATGGAAAATATCTTAAATGGAACACCAAAGAATATATCACTGTCCAGCTGAATAATACAACAAAAGAGGATCCAATCACTGTCCCACTTCCCTAGATTGCCATTGAATTTTTTTTAAAATTGAGATCCAGTTTGGTCTAGTGCAGGGGTGGGCAATTGTGGCTCTTTTATGAGTTGTGGACTTCAAATCCCAGAATCCCTGGGCAAGGCAACCTAAATAAAATGGAAGGAACATTTGAAAAGGGTTCCTTACTCTTACACCTCACAATGTTTCCTCCATTTTATTTAGATTGCCTTGCCCAGGGATTCTGGGATTTGAAGTCCACAACTCATAAAAGAGCCACCCCTGGTCTAGTGATTGAGACACCAGGCTAAACACTGGGAGTCTGGGAGTTTTAAGTTTGCCTCAGACATGAGAGCCAGCTAGATGACTTTGGGCCAGTCACTCTCTCAGCACAGAGTTGTTGTGGGGAAAATAAGAGAAAGAAAGTATATTAGTATGTTTGCCATCTTGAGTTATATATAATGACAATAAAGTAGTAGACCTTGCCTCATCCTGGCTTCTGACTCTTTCCTTTTTCAGTAGAGGAAGTTTGGTGCCATGATAAATAAATAAATAAATACATCTATGCGTTCACAATTGGGTGCTTAACTTAAAACATCAGAAAGATGACGGCACCAAACTTCCTCTACTGAAAAAGGAAAGAGTCAGAAGCCAGGATGAGGCAAGGTCTACTACAGTCAAGAAGCTTCCTTGCCCTCATGTTTTGTAGAGCTCCAGCCCTTCTAATGGAAACTGGATGCAGAGTGCTTCTTGGTAAACCATGGCCAACGAAATTAACTCAATTAATTGGCAAAGGAAATCAAGATCATGAAACCAGTCTTGGGACTTGCTCTCTTCCTCGCTCAAAGCAATGACATAAAATGTGGCATTTTATCTACTAAACCGATACAACAATTCAGGCTTGCTTCAAATTGAAAACTATTCATATTTGGAAGTTATCTTCATAGGTTTTATAGTGCAATATTTTTAATTGCCATTTGAGAGATGGAGGTGATATCACTGCAGAGATGCCAATTTGTACAACGTGTCCATGTAATCTCAATCAGTGCAAAGGCCTTGGTGCACTTCTAGGTTGGGTATCGTGCCCAGAGTGCGACTGGTCCAAAAACCTGGTCTGGTTTCTGAATTATTGCTTTTCTGCAGACATTTTCTGCAGGAGATCTTCTTATGGAAAATCCCCTCCCAACAAATAGAATGTCTGTGCTCCTGCTGGTGGGAAATTTTGAAAATGTGGCTTCAGGAACCAAGGTGTGAGTAGTCAGAAGAAGCCAGGATGTAGTCATAGATTCTGAACTTTGCTATGCTTTACAGGCTGACGAATTGTTATGGCTTACATTATTATGTTAGATTTTTGATTATTTGAGTATTGTATTATTAATATACTATTTTATTGCTTGTGAATTGCTAAGAGGTGAAATAATTGAAACAATATAAAAGCATTCATAATAAATAATGAATAACATCTGAGAATATTTTCAAAATCAGTAGTAGATCAACATTTGTCTTAAGCAATAAAGCCATAAATGTCAAAGCTCTTATTTTAATCATACCACATATTATAATGTTGAAGTTATAAAATGCCTATCGGATGATAACGAACATTTAAAAAAAAAGCAAAAACCCATTTATTATGGCAAAAAAGCTTTTATGAATTGCAGTCCTCTTCACTGGATGCATGGCTTACTATCCTAAGAATTGATAAAGGCCTAGTTAACATATGATTATAGCCACCGTAATTTGAAAACCATGTTCCATGGTTTAGATAGTTTAGTAGTAGTTTATGTAACAAAACAGGACTTTAAATGCATGGGCCTATTCTACATTGGTAGTAAGGATTATAAAAGAGAGAAATGAATGTTGGAACCACAGACTAAAATACTATAGCTACTATTGGAAGAAATATCCATTTGGTTCAGTTCCAAGCTGGGACAAAGACATTGGAAACGTGGAGGCTAATTGGAAAGATGGTTTAATGCAGCAGAACCACATGGAGTTGAGAGTGTGGGGGTATTTATACCTTCTCTTGGGCTTTGCACTTGAACTTCCTGTTCCTGTGCAAGAACATGTATTCTATTGGCTGTTGTAATGGTCATAGCTCGCTCTGTAGGTTGTCTGGGCTCTCAGGTTTCATTGAAATTTGGACTCTGATGCAATGTCCTTAGGAGATTGTGCAATGTAGTAAACTCTGTTGCTAGTGGGTTAATCTTATTATGTCCTGGAGGGTCATGTCTTAATCACATCATCCTGGAGCTAAAGGTCTTTTGTTTTGTAGATAGGATGATCCAGGCTTTCTTAATGGGTAAAAAAATATCTGCTGGGGCTATTAAGAAATAGTTTCATTTGATCTCCAAGAGCATGTTTCTCCATTCCTCCTTCAGGGAAATATAATATTCTTTTTAATATTTCTCAAAATATTTCATTCTTCTAGGAGTGGGGGGTCTTCCCTCATTACCTATATAATGGTTAGCCCCACTTGATAAAAAGCATCCATGAAAGAGATCTAAAAAAAGATGGATTGATGACATCAGCAAGTATTGTGGGCCCAATCAGTGTGAAATCCTTAAGCCATGTTTTATTATAATAGTATAGTATGGTCTTTATTGTCATTGTACATCATGTATACAATGAAATTGGTTAATGCTTTTTCTATAAATAACTAGCTGATAACCCAGTGTTGCCTGGGTATTTATTTATTTATCCCAATCCTGTATTAGACAGGAAAAGGAATGAATTATATCTGTAGTGTGAAGCACATACTACACCTCCCAATGATCAGGCTGCAGGGATAGCTTGCTGCCATTGCTGTCCATTGCTGCTGCCACCTATTGCTGCCTCTGGGTGCTCCATTTTAAGCCTACGTGCATTCCATTTTTGCGTGCTCCATGTTCAGTCTCTGTGCATCCCATTTTCGGCCCATTCCAGCAGGTAGAAATGGGATGCACGGAGGTATTAGAAGTAAAAGATCAGGGCTCACTTTTCAGCCAGGTAACAGGGGTCTGCAACCTTTAAGGCATAAAGAGCCACTTGGACCCGTTTCCGAAGGAAAAAAAAAACCTGGGAGCCGCAAAACCATTGCGACATTTAAAACAAATATAACACTGCATATATTGTTTCTTACCAGGGGGTCGAAAACAGGGACGTAATAAGAAATCACAAAATTAATTAGGACCCCAGTGTACCATAAATCATAATCAGTGCCTGATATAAATAATAATTAATAATAAGGGCCCAATGTCATCCTTGTCATTATAAAAATAACTTTTTTGTCATTTTTTAGTAATAATTCCTTTTCCTGATCCCCTCAAGAAGCCCTCCTCATCATAAAATATTAAATGAAACATTTGTTAAGTGAGTTTTGCACCATTTTATAACCTTCCTGGGCACAATTGTTAAGTGAATGGCTGCAGCTGTTAAATTAATAACACCTTCTGGTCCCCCTCTTGACACACACATACACATACACACACACACACACAAAAAGGAAGGACCTGGTCCCGCTTTGAGCAAAAGTACTGAGGTGGGATGGAGAGGGGAAGCGGAGGCTCTTTTCTCCATCGTGGGTGGTGGTGGTGGTGGAGGGAAATGGCTGAGGCCCAAGTGAGGGTGAAGGGAGCGAAGCTGGAAGAGAGAGAGAGACAG